>JAFFST010054135.1:99435-117622 GCA_022414735.1 Noturus placidus
TACTACTACTTCGGCATGGGATCACCCGGGCCGGGATTCGAACCGCCAACCCCACGATTAGTGGATTAGTGGACAACCCGCTCTACCGACTGAGCCACAGCCGCCCCAATGTTCATAGATATCCAACCTTTTCTTTTTCTTTAGTAGATTTTGCTTCCCCAATTAGCGATTTTAGATTAATACACAATAAACCCTTTCACTGATATGACTTTATTAAGAATTACAGTATGAGACTGAGTAACACATTTAATGTACAGAAACTGGCTGTCTCCATCGGAGATGAGAAGCATGAAACACAGGTGTCGGGGGGGGGGGAATCAATAGATCTTGTTTATGATATCACTAGTATTTTAAAGTTTTTGGTGATTTAGTAGTAAGTACTTGTGGAACCCACAAGACAGACCAAAACGCCTTAAATGTCAGTGGACCAATTAGGAAGTATTAGACATATTGAACATTGTAGGTAAAAATGTAATACTGGGCTCTGACCAAAGGAGGGCAGTATAGGTTCAAAATGGAAAAACAGAGCAGCTTTTCTCTTTCCATTGGTGAGACACTTCAGACGCCACATTAATGATATATCTATATGTGGCAGCATTAAAGGGGGGGGGGGCACTGATAACTAAAATGATAAAATTATTTGTACACTCAGGAGTTTGAGCCCCTAGAGCTTTTTTTCCTCACACTCTCCTTAAATGTATTACTCTTATACTATAGAAATTTTTATAGCAATGACAGATTTTCCTCCATTTATTACAAGTTAGTTTCCATTATCACTTATGTCATAGAACACTCGTTCTCTCACCAGCCTTTTTCAATTTCCAAGTTAATAAGACCCCCCCACAATAAATATATCAGCTTATTAAAAAAGACACCACAGCATAAACTTCTGTCTTGAAGATGTCAGAAAATATAGTAAGAGATTTACCTCTGACTGTTATAAAAGTGCTGATACCGAAGACTCCTTCCTAAAATAATAAACATCTTATACCTTACAGAGAACATTTAAATAACTACAATAGTTTAAATATGCTTATTATTAGTCTTAGATTATGTGGTGCACCTGCCATACTGTAAAGACAAAAATGTATTAAAAGGAGTGCATTAATATAAACAGATTTGCAGCTGCGCTCTAATCAACACCTTCAGATTAATCAAATCCAACAGTGTTGATGCAGGATTTTACCCAACGTTTTTTGAGACTGAGATGCTGTGAATATTCTGCAATTTCTTGTAGGATTTAGCTTTTAATTTTAAAACAAATAAGGTAAATGCCAAAACATTTAGCTACCATAATCCCCAAAAAATCTATTTTGGCATTAATTTGTCAAAATAAATTTCATCATTCTAACATGAGGTGAACTCAACAAAATGTAGTGAAAGCAGTAGCTGTTTACTAAACCACAGTGAATTCACTAGTTTAAACTTAATTACTCTATAAAAGGTCATGTTGGGAGTTTATAAGGTTTGATAAAACAAGCTTTTAGGAATTTGTCCTAAGATAAGCTGCACACCAACTCCATCCTGGATCCAGATGGCTTCATGGAACTTGCTAACCCAACCCCCCCACTGTTTCTACTCCATTAGTACACGATGGAAATTCCATTCAGATGAGCATTAGACCTCCTCTCAGTCCACATTAATCCGGAGATAACCCTGCAAAAAACCAAACCAAAACAACACGAAACGCACACTGGTCCAATCCGAGACCTTTCAAGAATGAAAATCGGGCAAATTTGCAGCCATGTACAAAGTGTATTGTAAGAAAATAATTCGCTCAATCTGTCCTTTAGATGCAGTACAGCAGAACTGAAACATTTGCCACTTAAGAGTACAAATACACCAAAAACAAAGCAAGCATGACTTTTAAACTGCAATCATCATAAATCATCATACTCATCCATTGTTTCTCATTAGCTACACTTCCACATGACACAAAACACCAGCAGGTTAATTACGTAACATTATTAGTAAACACAATACACATAGTTCTTCTCAGACGTACCCATGGACCTCGAGCGCAGCGTCCTATTGTTTTACTACAAGATCCAGGTATTGGTTAATTGTCTGAAAAAAGCTGATGCAAGTACACAATGTTTATGTTGCTTTGTCTGGGTCTCTTCCATCAGACAGAAAGTGTCTCATGCTGTTTCTTGCTCCATTGTAGGATTAAAATGATCCCAAAGAAACTGAAGACCACAGTCCACAAAAGGAGCTTTTCCACCAACATGGTGCGTGGTGATTAAATGTTGAACCGTTTCCAGCATAACAAGACAAAGAATTGATCTGGAAGCAAGAAAACGGTCATGAAGTTATTTACATACCATTAAAATCAGCGACCCTGTTAGGGTCAGGATCAATTGTTTATCTAAGTCCACTAAACTGCACAACTGTACATGGAGAATAAATAGCTAAAAGTAATCCGGACATGTACATACATACTGCTTTCTCTCCCTCTCGGTGTGCTGTGTATATTTTATTAATAATTAACTCTGAATGGTAAAACACTCTCAGCCAAAAAAAGAAAATGAAGAAATCTACTAAACCTTTTGACTGCTAAAAGCTTCCTTAAAAAAAAGGAAAAGAAAAAAAGAAGTTTGTTGGTCCTCAGAATCTGCAGCAGCAATGTGCTGGTGGAAATGGGTATGAAAGTGTCTGGGTTTTGTATTTTATTATTATTATTATTATTATTTTTAAGTGTTTAAAGTGTGAGGTCATTTCCAAAAATGGTCTTTCCCTCAGGAAAACAATACAAACATGAATTTATACACTGACAAGGAACCAAAAGGCACAATGAAAAACTGTTTTAAAAAACCCCAAAAACAAACAAACAAAGAAAAAAAAAAGTAGAAAGGTGCAACATCATGCTCTTTGTCCATTAAAAAAAAAAAAAAAAGAAGCATAGAATTTAGGTTCATGATAGCACCCTTGAGGCTGCACCACAAATCTGCACTAAAAAAAGTCTATTAAAAATTCTATATTAATAATAGTGAGGGGGGAAAGTGCTTGGTGAGCAGGATCAGTTGTCCTGGCTGAACAGATACGAAAGGCATTAATCAAACACTGTCCTGGATATGAGCAATGTCAGGGTCTGAGAAGCGTCTGGAGGAGACCAGGAGGTTCTGTGGGATAGAGGAGGAAGACGAAGCAGAGGACAAGGCATCTAATTCAGTCCCAGAGCCGATGAAGAGCGACTGGATACTGTCTTTGCGGCGTCCAGGCCTCGGCCGCCTCTCTACGAGCGTGAAGACGCCAGGGGGCAGGCGCAGCGTGCAGGGGATGATGGGATACCGGCGCTGGAGCTGGTTTCTGGAGGATGCGGCCACAGGAGAGGAGGGACAGGAGAAGTACTGACTTCCTGATGAAGTCAATTGGGGTAACAAGGATGAGCTAGAAGGTTTAGTTTTACGGGTTTGCAGTACAGCTGTCATTCTACCTGGACAGAAGGGAAATAATACATCAGTTTTGGTAGGAGGAGGAACCCCCACCCCCCTCCCAAAATTAATGGCCATCATGCAACTATTCATGCAGTTATTACCAAACCTACTGTAGACCCCATGCACTGTACAGATCACATTACACAAAAACACCTAGCTCAAGAGATGCCGAAAGTAGCAGATAAGGAGAATCAAAGCAAACGCCAACATACCCTAATTTTAACCATTTCATATAACTATTAATATAAAAATATTATATAGAAACAAGAGTTTAACTCGAACCATAATCCTGCCCACCTGACCATATAATTATCTCCTTAAGAAGCTCTTGCCCAACTAAAACAGGTGTGTTAGATTTTGGTTGGAGGTAAAAACCTGCAGGAAGGTAAATCCCAAGGAAGAGAGTTGGACACAGGTTTAAAAAAGAAAAAAAAAAAAAAGTAAAAACATGGGCCCAACATTTTAAGGTGTATTATTTGCATGTATTCAAATACTAAAACATACCAACAGCCCCAACATAAACAATTTTAAGTTAGTTGACCAACAGACCTCAGAACCATGCTCGTTCATGCTAATACAACAACCAACCAAAAATAATATACGTGCACTCATAACACACTCAAACTCCCACACACCCATGCATTTGGTTTGATCACAACCTGCTAGAGAGCAGCTGGCACTGCCACTCTCTTTAACGGCACCAACAGGGGCCTCTCCACACCTGCACCATAAATGACATGGTGACTTGTCACGCCAAGACAAAATCCAGAGAATAAAAAAAGCAGAGTGTCTGTACCTTAATACTGACCTTCCATGTCCAAACAAGGGGTCCGGTCATCTAACAGACTCTCTGAGCTAGCTGAGGCCTCAGAGTCCAGATTCTCCTGATCCGAACCCGGCTGCTCCATATCTGGCAGCCTACAGACTAGTTCCTCTCTGTGTGTGACAGACACAAAAGGCAAATGAAGATCAGAACCCTCGTGAATTAGCTGACTGACTTGGTGTTGAATGCACACATTCACCACAAAGTTCCACTGACCTTCAACATCATTAATTTTATAAAATAAAAATGTTGCATTCTTGAATGAGTGTGTGAGACAGAGAGAGAGAACAGTGAAAGACAGACAAATAATGACTGAGAGGGAGACCATTATAGTGAGAGAACTGAAAGAGTTGTGTTTAATCCTACTTTTCCTGTTTGATGGATTTGATTCGCTCCATCAAGTTCCTCTCAGCCTCTGTATCAGAATCAAGTGGTTCGTTCTCAGGAACAACACGCAGGTCAGAAGGTTTCTCCTTTACCTGGAGCCCAAACAAACACACACACAGTTAGCTTTATAACAGTTTCCAAGGTGATGCCAATGCACTGACCCAGGTCATTTCAGTCCAGCCCTGCACTTCCAGCTCCATAAGCAGTGCTTCTAAAAACGATATAGAAGTCATTTCTGAAAGCCTGTAAAGTTTCTGGTCAGAACTTTATCAGAAGAACAAGTAAACACAAAGCCATAAACTAACGAAAGCTTGGTGAAAATGTTTCATTTTTTTAGCGCGATTAAACATTGAATTTTTATATTTAATTATTTTTATTTTATCAATTATCACCAATAACCGGCTCTGAAAGTAGAATAGAATTATTCCAGGGAGATTAATTAATATATATATATAAACTACCCCACTACTTCTGCCGAAATGCTTTGTGGATCACGTCGATGAAATACGTGGAGAGTGATGATGCATAAAGTGACCGACGGTCGGTCTCGACTAATCGGTGATATATATATATATATATATTACACACCATTCAATACGTATGCACTGTTAAGCCTAGGTGCAACATTTATTATTCTGCACAATAATTTTTGGTCTAAATATATTTCTTTATATATATGCGTATTATTAATAGATATACGTACACATACACACACACACACTCCACTGTATTGGGAAAACCTGTATACCTGCACACTCATGCTAAATCTAATCAGCCATTTATGTGGCAGCAGTAAATCACATAGATACACAAGTTAATGTTCACATCAAACATCAGAATGTTTGTGTTTCGCACCTTTCTGTGTAAAATTTAGAGACTGTTGTGTGTGAAAATTTCCAGGAGATCAGCAGTTTATGAAATACTCTGGTAACAACAACAATGCCATGACAAAAATCACAAAGATCACACTTTTCTTCATTCTGATGTTTGATGGAAACATTAACTCAAGCTCTTAACCTGTATCTGCATGAGTTTTTGTTTGCATTGTGCTGCTGCCACATTGATTGGCTAACTACAAGAATGTGAATGCGCACATGTGTTCCTAATAAAGTGGACAGTGAGTGAGAGAGAGAGAGAGAGAATAAGGTTTAAGAACTCTCACAAGAGGATACATGTCCCATCTCTCTTCACACGCCATGTTTTTTTCAACATATTTATATGGCTCTGTACTGGATGATTTAAGGATTTGCAGTGAATCACAAAGGTTAATACCTGAAGCATTTCTGAATCGCTATTAGACATTGGTCTGACCTGCCTCAAACAAAGCTCAGTAACATAAGAATAAACACTTGTGGTACAGTGGCGCATCCAGAATCCCAGCAGTCACGAAGCTGTTTCGTGTCCACTGTAGATTCTAGATATTACATGTCTAATGTGAAAAAGTTATGAATATTAGTTTTACCATAGGCCATTTGTGTTGAACAAATCTAACAAGGTAGGGGAACATACTGAGTTTGACACTTGTTTTACAATACAGAGTAACGAGATCATTTTTTACAACAACCACCAAGTTATAATATTCACAGAAACCACTACATTCCGGTTAGTAAATGAAAAGGAGAGATAGAGATAGTGCAAGACCTGTGACCCGTGCAGTGGAGTTGAAATTGTTAGTGAAGTCTTACACAACAAAACAAGGAATGGAACAAGGCAATGTGAAGAATGTCATGTTTCAAACAAAAATTAAATATTAAACATGGACGATGAAATGAATAATCATGCAGAACAAGGAAGACATCCTAGAACCGAAAACCACACACAAAAGAGTACCACGCACACACACATGCAGCGAGTGTGAAATAGAGTGTGAGCACCTGCGCTACATGCGGACTCACATATACGCACGGTGAGGGAGTACATTGGATTCCAGTTGAGCATACATACCGCTACTCCTTTATAAGGAGAGGTAAATCTTAGAGGTAAAGGCCAGCTCTACAGAAACCAACACATAAGCAGATAATGCATCACAAACTGACAGAGCAATTACTTACAGCTATACAAAAAAACAGAGAGACAGATAGAGACAGACAGAGAGGCAGAGAGAGAGAGAAAAAACGACAAACAGAATGAGAAAAATTGAGGGAGAAAGATGGAAAGAGATAGTGGGGGAGTTCGATACAAAGAACTGAGAGACAGAGATAGAAAAAGATAAAGAGAGACATAGAGAATGAGACAAAAATTGAGATAGATAGAGAAAGAGAGAGACTGCCAAGACACAGGAACATCCTGAAAGCAACAGAAGAAAGAGACAGATCACAAAAAAGAGACTAAAGGATAGACACAGACATATGGAGAGAGAAAGAAACAGAGACTGAGAGACCAATGTGTCTGAAACAGAAGCAGCAGAAGAGAGAGACACCAAACAGAAGCAAACCGAGTCACAGAGTAAAAGACAGAAATACAGCAGTTGGATGTGTATGTGCGCGTGTATCTTCTCTGCGCTCACAGTGTTGCTTCTCTTCAGCTTGAGTTGGTTCTTCGCCAGCGTCTCGGCATACTCCAGCTGCTCAATCTCCTCCAGCCTTTCAATGTACCGCCTCATCTGCTCGTTAATCAGCATCTCTACACACCTGCAACACACACACACACATCATCTCTATGCACTTGCACAATGAACACAAATACACACACTGGTATAATCATTCTCAGTCATCTTTGGACTGAGAAATGTACAGATAGAGAGAGAGACCGAGAGAGAGAGAGAGAGACGGGGACACGTACGTGGTTGTCTTGGCAACATCTTTCATGCTGAGGAGTGGGTCAGCACTATCAGGACCACGTAAGATGCAAGGGGCAAAAACAATGGCCAGGGAGTTTGGGGTCATCCGGTTACTCTTCTCCTCCCTCGACACCCTGCAGGAAACAATAGTTTATTACTGCAAGCACTTTTACTGTACATCACATGCAATAAATACAGACTAAAACATTCCATGCTGTGATGCTATAGGAAAATAATCAACGACAGGGTGGTGTGATGAAGCGGAGTTAATGTTACTACTCCAAAATGGCTTATTTTTTTCTAATGCAACATGTGATTTTTTTTAAAGAACAAGACATGTCATACTTTCTCATCTATTTATAGTTACAATTAACGTTGTGGAATGTTCATACTTATGTTATAGAAGCTATATATAGTCACTCCCTCACCAGCCTCGTTTTTTCATTTTCTCTCGAAGTTAATATGAGAATAAAAGCAGCTTATGTTACTGAGAGAGGTAAATGCAGATAGTTTTGGAATATCTGTTGACGCTAATATTCAGCTATTCAAGTAAAAAGAAACACATATTGAATGTGTCAGAACCCTGGTTCTGGAGTAAGGTCACTTCTGAATCAACTCCTAAGCTAAACAACATTTCTGAACTGGAAATGCAAAGTAAAAAAAAACAAACACCACCACCACCAAATGCAGGGCAGGGATTCTCAAGGACCAGGATTAAGAAAAAGGTTTCAAAATATATAACCTGTATACAAACACCCTCAAAACTACAGACATTAGGTAAAAAAAAATAATAATTTGACCAATCATTGGCTAATTAAAAAGATGCTGGAGTGCTTACCTAACTAGGTGGAAAATGAGTCTCTCCAGAGTCTGGTAGTGGGCTGTGGGGAGCTCCTCTATAATCCTGTAGATGGCCAGAACCTGTTCTGGCTTTTCAGGTAATTCTGACAAAATCGGGTAACAACATTTAGTGAAATATAGGAGAGCAAACACTTACAGAAGACAGAGAAAGACAGAATGACAGAGGGATTAGAATAGCTGTACGTCACGCTTGAACTATGGATGAAAGAAAAACTGACCACTGCTTTAAAAAAAAAAAAACATTTGATCATGGCAACAGACAAAATGTAATATTAGCTCATCGCATCTGGCTGATCATCACCAAACTTTTGCAACAGGCGGGGCAATTGTGGGCGGCTGTGGCTCAGTCGGTAGAGCGGGTTGTCCACTAATCCACTAACCGTGCGGTTGGCGGTTCGAAGCCCGGCCCGGGTGATCCCATGCCGAAGTGTCCTTGGGCAAGACACTGAACCCTAAGTTGCCTCCGATGGCAAGTTAGCGCCTTGCATGGCAGCTCTGCTACCATTGGTGTGTGAGTGTGTGTGTGAATGGGTGAATGAGACGCAGTGTAAAGCGCCTTGGATAAAAAAGCGCTATACAAGTGCGCCATTTACCATTTTTTACCATATTAGTTCCCAACACACAATATTTGCTCCACAAGCTTTACTTACCTGCCTCAGGTTTGTTTCACTAAAACAAGAAGAGGATTGGGGCCAAAGTCTATAGAGGAGGTGCTTTAAAACTCACCTACTGCATGGAGGAAGTCGTTATAGTGATTAAACGTCATTAAGGGTTCAGGGAGCTCCCTCAGCCACTGTTTCACCAAACCAGTTACAGTGTGGATGGGGTAGTCCTCCAAACACACACTATTAGGATCTGCAAACACGCGCGCGCACACACACACACACACACACACACACACCCCGCTGTAGCAAAACACCACATGTACACACAAAAACATGCACCTTGAGTCAGAATATTCTGATCCTAAGTAACTTCTCACACCAGACATACAATACTTAATGGATATGTACTGCTACAGGACGTGATAGAAAAGGTTGCATTGTATTAACCATAATCTCAAAGGAAGTTTGGACATCATGAAATGAGAAATAAAAATCTCTGCTTCATTATAGTAATTGTGATGTATGTTACAGTTAGTGAAACAAGTCTAGACACACAATGATGCTTATAGTCTTACCAGCTTCCAGAAGTTGCCGGAGCTCCTTCATGCGGTTGGCTGAGCCGGACTTCCTGTAGATGCCCTCAGTATAGAGGCCATTCATCTCCACATGTTCCAGCATCAGCTCCAGAACCATGGGGACCGGGACCTTATCATCAACCAGGCGGCACACACGCACTGCAAAGTGCTGAGAACTGGAGTCCTCTTCACTCTAGCGAAGAACCAATGAGAACACGTAAAGAATTAAAAAAAAAAAAAAAAAGAACTTTGTCTGGTCCTGTAATTGAAAAATAATCAACATGGGGGTAAAGCTTTATATCGGACTGTTACAGAGAACTGACACTGGAGACTCCTTATAGGAATGTCAAATAAACGTCTACTTACTGAAAATGTAACATCTGCATATAAACTATTACATTTGGTTTTAATCAATTTATGTGGAGGGCCAAAAGGGACCTTACAGGTCCCTACTAATGAGCTGTTACTATAGAATCGATAACATATTAGAATGAGCACATTAATATAAACCTGTGATTTGAATCAGCATGAACAGAAACAGGCTAGGAAACCCCATTTCTCAAATATACCTTTAACTTGCAGTGGCGATTTAGTCAGCGTGGTCATACTGTAAAGTCATACCTTTTTTGAGCAGTACGTATTACAATCTGTGACGATTTTGGACAGACACTTCTTATGGCAAACCAGCTTGCAATCTGAAACACAAACACGTGTATTAAAACTAAAATGGGAAAGTTCACCTGTCTTGGCACTACCTTTGGCAACGTCAAGAGTAGTAAAATCTGAGAACCTTATAATATTACAGCCACAACGTTTAAGCCTAATCCTACAAAACAAGATATTGCTACGAAATTTTATGTTAAAGTTAATGGCAGCTGATAATGCACACACAGGCCGCATACTCACAACTGCACACGTAGGCTTTCTCCATCACCCAGATGTAGGAGGAGCACTGGTCACATGACTGCATTATGTTCACCTGGAAGTTGCTGAACACATGATCCAGTTGACTTTCCGTCTAAACATGAAGAGCATGGAGGTAAAGGAGCGATTTAGTGGCTATGTTTTTACCAAGAAAGGATATGATGAGTTGGTGCATGTGTGTGAAGTGAATCTATGAACCAGCACTTACATTCTTGTCTTTTTTCCGCCTCTTTTTCCGACCTTTTGGAGGCTGAGACAGATTAAAATTAAAAAATTTAAAGCCACTACTGTGTTGTTTTTTTTTACCAAATAAATACAAAAATTCAAAAAAGAAATTCAACAGACACAGCTACATAGAATGGTATATTTTAAAAGAATAAGAACTGCTGTTTCTCTCATTATTTTTTTACATTTACCTTCACCGGTTCAGCCTCCTCCCTTTTGATCTCTCCTCTGATAAACCCGTCCAGCACAGACTGGAACAGATTAACAACGAGCTGCACCTCGCACTTCTGCTGCTCACCGGCTAAACTGATCACCTTGTTCTGGTAGCCCCTCATCAGACCCTTATATCCAATGTGAGGCTTCTGCATTAGAAAATGGAGAAAATTATGGTCTGTAACTGACTATAAAAAAAAACAAGGATAATCAATCATATCATTTAAGAAATATAAAATCAGTGCGATATAATCTTTACTCTAGGCTCAGAGAGAAGTGCAATTATTTACTGGTTTGCTGTAATGGTGCTGTAATACTCAAAATAATCAACACTATGATTCCTCCAAATATATAACTGCCTACCAGCTGCTACGGTGAGAAACAGGATAAGGACTGTGCATTTTATCAGCTTCTGTTTGAAAGCTAATACCAAAGCTGTAGCTGTACACATGATCCCTTCTATCATTAGCATGATATTTTAATAATTTTCAGTGGAACAGTCGTAAAGGCATTTTATTACATATTAAGGGTATTAATATGGCACAAATTCTGAATACCACCACCACTTGTACTCCTGTCTGACATCCAAAATACATCACCTTGTCAGACTCATCAATTTAATTGTATAGATAATGCTGTTTAATTTTTTTTAATTATTTAGCACATTTTTCCATACTTCCTTTGAATTAATTCCAAGCACCACCCCTAAACATTAGTAACATAATCAATATTTAAAAAACAACCTTTCCAAGAAAGTGATTTTTAACTCATTCATTTTACAATGTGGAAGCACACAATACAGAAGCAGTGCCACCAAAAATCTCAGGTTATTTATGAACAGGATATCACTGTCGTTCCCTTTCCCCCATATCATAATCTGCCATTTAAAAAAAAAAAAAAATCCCAAAACAAAAAAAACCCCACACCTTATAGAGGGTCTCTTAAACTGAAGTTATTTTGCTAAAATCCAGGTGATGCAGACTACAAAAGACATCCTGCAAGGTAAGAAGAGTTTTACAGTGGTTGAAAGACCACTGTACGCATCAGTATGCATGAAGAGTCACTAAAACTATCTACATTCTTCTAATCTTGTTCATGCTTCATCTCTTTCTGAAGACATAAAAAGGAGAAAATCCTACAATCTAAAAGTTAAGAAGACTGAGTGACACGATACTAACAGGCCTGCTATTTTTTAAAGGCTTTCAGAGGACTAGGGCGAGAATAGAATCATTTGGTGTTTCTAAGTGTTTCTACTACCTGTAGCATAAACTACGCACCATGGTACTATTGTTGTGATCTGAAATAACAGTGCGTTCATTTATTTTTACTGTTATCTCTAAGACCAATCCAGTCATCTCCCAATCTAGTCGTTAGAAAATGATAAACTTGACCACCAAGATGTCCAACAGCTGCCCCCCCCAACACACACTTTAAAAAAGCACAAAACAAAACACTAAAACACCTTAACTGACAATTAAACTTGAACTAAACAGGGACACACCAGAAGTAAACTCTATGAAGGTTTGGGAGCTATTGTGGGCACTTACTGAGAGAGAGTACATGCTTTTGATGTTCTCTCTGAACTGCATGGTGGCTGTGATAAAGATGTGCTCTGTCGCCGACAGCTGCTTTCCTCTCGAGCGCAGGTCATTCACCTGTACCAAACAGAAATTAATAGAAATAAAGCATTTAGCTCTAAAACTTATTCTTTGGATCTTTGCTTGATGCATTATGGTCTCTAAATCCATGATGATTATAAGACCTGATTTCCCAGAAACTCATCGAGGTGCCGGAGCTCGTTGGCATTGGTGATCTCTCGGTCCAGCGAGGCGTTCCAATGCTCTGTGACTCGCGTGGCACGGCTGATCTTAATAGTGGGGTTTCGACACGGACGCCCACTGAGAGGCTCTGAATGATGTGTGTGAGAAGATGCGATGGCTGTGCATGTCAGACAGAGAGAAAAACATGTGGGTTACAAAGTGGAAATTGTTTCTTCTCGCAATGATGGCACATTAACACAGCACAATGCATGAGTAGTAGTTATTTTAAAGAAATCATACAACTTGTTTAAAGATGTTCAGCTACAAAAAAAAGCAAGTTACAGTGGGTGCTTTCTTTTTCACTGAAAGCAGCTGCCATTGTCAGGTCTCCGTCTTCTGGAGTTTGAGCCTCTTTATGAGGACGTTTCTTCAGGATCTTCCTGAAGAAGCCTGTTGACCTACAACACAAACAGCACGGAGAACACTTAACAGCTGCAAATCACAAGTTTATAACAACATGATAACCACAAGTCCCAGGCGTCTCTGAAACATAAGTTGCCTTTTTTTGTATTAACTTCGAGACTGAAAAAAGAACAAAGAGAGGCTAGTGAGGGAATGACTTTACAACTGCTGAAACGTGAGTAAGAATTTGTTTCCCAGACATTCCACAACATTAAAAGTGAATCACACTGTAAAATGGATTTTTAAAAAAAGTACATGTTCTTTAACAAATAAATACGGTTGACAAATTGCTTTAGTGTAAGAGGAGTAATATACTGTACATTGGGACATGCTATTATAGGAAAATAATCAATCAACTTCAGAATGGTAACAATAACTCGGTCTCATCACACCACCACTGATTTTTTATTTTATTTTTTAAATAAAGAGTTCTTGATTTTGAACTGTTTTATGCAGGGTTTATTTACAGATCATTTTGAATCTCATGCAACAAACTGTCCAAAGCAACTTAAAATATGATTAAACTTGGAGTCTGGCAGTGCCAGGACAAAATCCCAGTTAAGTTATTCACCCTTCTAAAACATGCTCGTCTATTCCAAGCACTTGATGACGTGAAGAATTGAAAGACTCTTGCTGTTCCCATGGCAGCTATATAAGGGAGTGAAAAATTCATGTCGGACTCATGAGCGGGTCAGATAAGCCGAGGCAGGGCTGGTGTTTTCCCATGAGCCAGATGACTCAGGTTTCCTGTGTGATAAAAGTTTGACAGCAACGACAGCTCATGCTTTGATACAACCAAGTAGTGAATTATTCGCCTCAACACGAGAGGGCATAGAAACTTTGATTTCATGCTCAAGCTATGAGGTTGTTTAAAGTTTACTCTCTAAAGTATGTTGGTTTTCTGAATGTTATCAGTTGGATTCATCTCCAGAACCTGCTGAAGAGAAACAGCACCACCCGTCCAAAAACCCTGCTCATCAACACGTTCAGAAAACTATATGGAAACCTATAAACACCTGTTAAGACACTTCTCAACTGCGTGAAGTACCAGAAACGTTTCCATCAGCCAGTGATTTACTAATTGATTTAAGGAATTGATTGTACATCTATTTCTGTAGAATAACGAGCCTCTGACTTTCAAGTCTCACCTCTCGGGAGTGTGAGGATGGGCGTGAGGGCCTTCGTCCTGTGGTGACCTTTTCACACTGCCCGCTTTTCCTCCATGTAGACCCTCCACAACACGAGGCATGGGCTGTAAAGGGATACAGAAATAACCTCAAACGCTTATAGCGCTGTTTCACAAGATGTGACGTGACGAGTCCGACAATCAGAAGCACAATGCATTTACAGTTTGAAAATCAGTTAGCACCACCACCACGATTATAATCTACCTTTATTATCCACACCACACAACTAAAAGCACTGTTAATAATATGCACACATTTTTGGATGAAAATTATAACAATTTGCATTTTGAAGACAGAAACGAAGCCTTATCTAATCCTAAAAAAAGAATTTGAGGTTATAAACTCAATTTATGCATCAAGACTGGGCGTAGGTGTTTGTCCACACCCACCACCTTTTAGACACAAACTTTACATTTGTCATTGTTTTGACAATGTTAGTTAGTAATTGATTAGTGAAGGAATTTTTCCTCAAGCTATTTTTACATTAAAATAAACAGATGTCAACCTTTGCTAAAAGAGCTTTATGTTAATAAGGTGACATCAAACTAAATATCAAATAACATTCAAAATGATCAAAAGTTCCGGCCTGAGTGTCATCCTGTTTGAAGGTTTATGCATGGCGGCTTAGGGGTCTGATAATCAAAATTGCTGCTGAAAGACTAGATCAAGTTTAAACCACACACACATAATTAATGAAAAACCACCAAACATCAGGAACCCGCATCTCGGTCAGGAATTTGACCAATTTATCATTTATCATAAGATACGTGACCTGTACAGGGATTGTGTGGGAGTACATCCAGAACTCCACATCCTCCATTTCTGCACTTTTATCATTCAAGCAGTTACGTACAAAGTCTAGTCGATGGCTGCGTCTGGGACACTTCCGATAAGGAACGTTGCCCTGAATGAGCCAGAGAGCTTGGTTTAAAAACTGGTCCTGATCCTCCCAAAAAAAAAAAAAAAAAAAAAAAAAAAAACACACACACACAACAACAAATAAGGAAGGACTCTACCTGAAAACCTGTAGGGACTTCTGAGGTCTTAAACTCGGATACGTCATCTAATGACCGGGAGGTCCTGCAAAACAGAAAAAAAAAATATGCTATTTCTAAGTTTGAGATTTGCGATGAAGCTAATGCACCCAACAGGTAATTATTGATTATATCCTCTAGTTCCTCAGCATATGATTGGTCTGAAGAATCATTTGAGCTAACTGTTAGGGTTTGACACTTCACAAGCTTCATAACTAATTTGAATACAATAGTGAAACTCTCAATTCAAACGTTGCTTAAATTGTGGCTCTGTGTTCTGGACGCATGTTGCTTTGTTAGCATGAACATAGGCTAAAATCACCACACTTCACACTGAACTGTTCCATTAGGACAAAGCACAGGAAAACAATGCACTGCATAATAAGCCATACTTTAACATCTTAGTCCTCTGATCCTGCTGGGGTCTGGGCTCTTTAAACATGTTCTCGTGCTGGGTATGGCACTTTTCCCGACTTGGCACGTCCTTGGTCCTTGGAGCGTGTTCGGGCTCGTTAGATGCTGGCACTTCCAGGGGTAAAGTCGAAGGCCTGATCGGATTGGACACCGCTTCTTTCTTTACCTTCTCTTCTTTATCTTCAGCCTCTTTCTTAGGCTTCTCGATCTTCTGGGATATAAAGGTGTAGTGGTCGAGTTCTTTGCAGCTCTCATCTTTGCTTGCTGCAGCTGCACGCACACTCTCTCTCTGGCTGTGTTCTAAACCGCGCTGCCTCCTCAGCTCCCTCTTTTCCTGACTCCGGGAGGCAGGAAGCTTTCCCATAGGCGGACCTCTGGACCGCGAGGGATCAGACTGAATGGTGTTAGTCGTTGGACTGCCAGTTGGAGAGCTTTTTACATTGTCTTCCACAGAAAGTTTGGGGGAAGTTTTAGGGAGGGCAGTAACAGTAATTGTGGGGTTATCGCTGGCTGTATTCTGACTACTTTCTCCTGGTAAAGTATTATTAGAGCCTTTGGTAACTTCTTGGACAGCTCGCATGTCTTCATTGTGCTTCTCAAAAACAACCAAACTCTTATTGTGCGCATGTTTTACTAGACTATCCTGGAACTCTGCTTCATGCTGAAGACCAGCCTCAGTCTGCTGGCTTTCCTTTTGTCTGTCCATTTTTATGACAGCCTGATTATTAAGTTTCAGCTCTGGGGTTTCCTTCTTTGTCTTCTCTTCAGATAGTTTCGCTGCCTCCTCCTTTGCATCCTTCTCTCTTCTAGCCGCTTCTTCTGCATCTCTTAGTCTCTTTGCTTCCTCTTGTGCCCTCCTGATAGCCTCAGCTGCCTCTCTCTCTTGTCTGGCTGCCTCCTCGGCCTCTTGTGCTTTTCGGGCCACCTCTGCCTCCTCCTGGGCTCGCCTGGATGCCTCTTCCTCCTCCTCTTTCCTGCGTCGAGCTTCTTCCTCTTCTCTCTTCCTCTTTTCTTCCTTCAGTGAAGTATACCTAAGAAAACACACTCAATTAAACTACAAAAGTACATAACTTTCCCTGAGTGCATACAACGTAAACATAATCCATCATTTCACCTTCTTCGAGCGGACTGGCCTCGGACCAGAGCCTGGATTTTGGTTACAGAGGCTCTCCGGTTCCGGTATTCAGCTCTATGTTTGAACCCACGCCATGCTGCCTGAATCAGAGTTGCTGCTCGACTACGTCTATCGCGGCAGTCACGCCACGAGCGCTACACCAAAATATACACACAATTAGACACAGATACACACTTTTCATATTGCAAGATAAGAGTGTTGATGCATTGCTGAGGTGAATTTACCTGAAGAACAATGGCTGCCTGTCTCATCTGAAGGAACTCCCTCCTCTGCAATTTATTTCGGAACCAGCGCTGCAGGAAAACGATTTTGTGCATGACGTCTTTGTGGAGAGTATCATGAAGCTTTTGCCTTTCCAGCTCTTTGAGATAAACCTAAAAATGAAAGCAGCAGAATCTCACCCAAAAAATAAATAAATAAGTAAGGGTTGGTAATGTAGCAAAAATCACCACATCTACTTTACATGATATTAATCACAATATATGTGTTTGCTCACAAATTCTCTGCAATACAGAAATGTTGCATTTATATATTTAAAAAAAAAAAAAAAAACAACAACCCAAAAAACACGATAAAACAATTTTAAAGATCAAGTCAAATATGAACATCAAAATCAGCTACTTCTAATAAGTTCATAATAAACACAATACTTCCAAAATTTACTGGGTCATAATATTTCACAATATTGATATATCTTCTGATCACCCAGCTCTACAGTGCAGGACCACACAGTGTAAGCAAAGAGGTTTTCGGGACAAAAACCAAATATTACTTTTTTGCCAAGTGAAACATCTCTCCTTAATGCTTTATAATAATAATTTAAAAACTAGCTTGTTATTTAACATAAGCTAGTTCAGTCTGAGGAGAAAAAATTACTGCAAGCCAGGATCTAATACCTATTCAAGCTAAAATAATTTTTAATCAGGTTTGTATTGCAACCTTCACCAAACGTATGATCCAGTATGAACAGAAAGTCCTGAGTCAAAAGGTTTCCTTGTGAGTTTTGTCTTGCACACTTTGTTTTATTTCTGAACAGCCTGATGATGGAGGACAGACAGGAAGCTGACCTTAGTTTTGCCGATCTGGTAAGTCTTTGGGTCAAGATCGAGGTTCTGCAGCAGAGTCGAGATTTCTCCTGGAGAAGACCCATCTTTTGGCAGCAACACGCGAAACTGCTCAAGGAACTCCTGTGGCAGGAACACACAAGCATATATTTCTAGTAACCACAGTATAACATTAGACTCACTCAAGTATCAATGTTTTTTTATTATATTTTATATAATATTTTATTATATTATAATTATATATATATATATAAATAAAACATTGATCCTTTCGTGAGTATATATATATATATATATATATA
>JAFFST010054135.1:121834-139558 GCA_022414735.1 Noturus placidus
ACACTTGAAATACATCAGTCTGTGTAATGAATGTATACATTATACTAGTTTCACTTTTTGAATGAAATTACTGAAATAAATCAACTTTTTGATGATATTCCAATTATATGACCAGCACCTGTAAATACACTCAGAGACCAACTATAACCAGCATTTTCAAATAAGTACATCATGTATCTAGGTATCTACCTATCTCCAGAGTAAGCTTCATGCGTGAGTGTGTGTGTGTAAGAACAAAGGATGCAGCACCTTTTCAGCATTTGAGCGCAGACAGCGGATAAAGAAGGGTTCGGCCTTCGCCAGAGTTTCCAGCAGCTTACTGAGAGATGTCTACAGGAGAGAACATAACCTTATTGCTCAATTCTATTTTCCCCCCTTCTGAGAAAATTTTATTGAGAGAAAATAAGAATTAGTTAGCAATGTCACACTGTCAGTCACACTGTCTCCTTACACAACATGATCTTTCAAAGCAGATGCTGAGGCAAGGTTGGAAAGTAACAAATAAAATAATTTCCATGTCAACTTGGTAAATAACTGTGTTTAATCCTGGGTGAAAGGTGTGTGCATGTTTGTTGGTGCATGTTTGGTGGGAGGAGCTGCACCTGGAACTGAGCGCTGATACTCGGGGGCCTCTTCTTCTTGTGCAGGTGAAGCAGAGACTTGGTAGTGCGGTCATGAAGGCCAACAATGAACTTCAGTGAGCGCGAGTCAAGCAAGTTCTACCAAACACATGCATGTTCAGACACAGAGCAATGGATACAACAATGCCAAAACATTCACACAACTGACAAACAGAACTGTATATAAAAAAAATAAGAAGAGGAGTGACTCGACTTTACCTTCGGAATTAGCTGCTTGTGCTTGGTGTTCTTGTTCTTCCTGTAAATGATAGAGTGCTTGAGCATGTGGTGGGACTGGGCTGAGGGGGTTAGTAGATTGTTATTGTGAGTGGTAAGTGGCACTGGCAAGAGGGATTAAAGGTGGCATTTAAAGCAGAGTGAATGAGAGAGGAGGAGGAGAATGAGAAAGGAATGCGAAGAGAAAATGATGGATAATCTCTTTTCTCTTGAAGACAAATGTGATACCATTTAGCTGCATAATTTGAAAAAAAAATGCTTGATTGTAAAGAAAGAGGATTCACGTTTGCTGCACCTTTACTATTTCAGCTATCAGGGGTTTAACAACTCACTATAATGTGTATTTTTTAGGCACTGTACGGTTGATATTGGAGTTACTTAAAACTTTTTTACACTAATAAAATGACATTAGAATACAGAGTGAACTTATCCTCTACAGTCAGGGGAAATATGGTGGATTTTGAAACTGCAAGTTCATCAGAGGGACCCTCATAACCTTGAAAAGTTGGATATTATTTGCCAAGAGAGATGGGCCAACACTGAACAACAATGCTACATAAAAAATCCCCAAAAAAAGAAAAAAAAGGTAATTACTTCTTATAAGTGGGTTTGCAACAAAGTACAAATTTTAATTCGCGGTGCCAGAATCAATTAAAATTTTAAACACATTTATGAACATACTTTTTTGTTCACATTTATAACGAAGTCAAAAAATAGTGTGTAAATTTTGAAGTGGATATATGCACTGGAAGTATATTAAATAACAGAAGCAGAAGGGTCCAAAAACGTATTTCCCCCTCACTGCATCTGGGTATGTGTGATGATTACTGAGAAAATAAACAAATCCTGTTCAGAACTCAATTCATTTACATGTGGGTTGAATGAACCATAGCCAAAGTTGTATTGTACACATTGAAATTATACTCCAGGGATTATAGTCCAGGGAATTAATAATAAAAAAAAAGTTCAAGGACCCGTGCTTTAGAGAAAAGCAGGTTCATTTAGCTAGATCATGCAGCAGGTTAGCAACTGAGCCTAGCAGTTATGTCACATGGGGGGGGGGATTTTATTTGTAAGCTAGAACACAAACAAGCACGGCAGGCAAAAACAGTTCAAGAGAGCCTAATAAAAGCTTAGCTCAAGGCTCGTATATGCTGCATTCTTCTACCTGGCCAAGCTGGGCACATATTAGTGCCAAACATGTTAGGAGGGCCTATTAAAGCAGCACGGGATCAGGAGCATTCACTATAAATCTGACTTTTACAATTTAAGTCAACTCGAAGCGTAGCCAAGAAAAGAATGTAATTCACTATAAGATATGAGACTAGGGTCAGGGGTCAACAGTTACGGTGTCTCTCTGGACTGACTCACTGAAGAAGGTGGCGTGGGAAGCGCAGGCGACCCCAGGACTGAAGCAGCTTACGTGGGTCTTCGCCATCCAACTGCAAGTCCTTAATTGAGCTGATAATTTGGGCGTGCATGTCTCTGATTCACATTTAGAGATGGGAAGGTGTACATGGAATGAGGTAGGGTGTGGTAAAAAGGACAGAAACCCAACAGTTAATGATGCACCTCTGGAAAGGAAAGGTTCCTCCACCAACTACACCAAAGGGCACACAGTCTGCATATATTACATCTCACACACACACACACCATGGTAGCAGATGGGGAACCACAGGAAGCTTGAATTCTAATCACAACAGTGCCATGAAGGCTCGTCATCGTGTCCTGCTTGCCTGTGACTCACATCTGCAACCACAATGTCGAACTCGGGGCTCTTAATCAGGAGCATGGTTGTGCTGTTACAAAACCATGCCATTGTGAGTGCAGGGGGAAAACAGTGACATGAAGTCCATGCAGGTGCAAATCTCATGATACTGGCGTTAACTGGTGCTGTTTGACTGCCTCCATGTGGTCCATGCACTTATAAAACCTACCACACAGCTCAGGAGGTCAAACAGGATGTGCTGGCAGAGGAGGCTACGAGACATCACGTTGATAAACCGCTAGCCTGTTTTTATTCACTAATGTTGGCATATAAAGGAGACCAGGCTTAAGACTTGATTCCTATCTCACAATTGAATTAGACTTTAAAAACGTGTATTACAATAAATATCATGGATTTAGTTTACTAATCAATAGACTACAGTGAGAAACTGGATTGCTTATTAACAGAGCATGCATTAACTTCAAGAGAGAGAAAAAAAAAGAGAGGCTGGTGAGGGAATGACTGTTTATAACTGCTGTAACATAAGTGAGAACAGGAAATAACTTGTTTCATGGATGCTCCACAACATTACACGTAACTATAGATGGATAAAAAGTGTATCGTAATTCTAATAGTTTGCAAATCCCTGTGGTATAAGAGGAAGACGACAGTCGAGGATATGCTGTAGGAAAATAATCAGCTTTGGGGTGGTAACAGTAACTCTGCTTCATTATACCACTCTGTCGTTGATCAAGTTCCTACGACAGCATGACCACTGTGTTCCAATGTTCTTCTGCCATTTCTCCAACCAAAGCAAGCAGAAAACCTGGTAAAGAAACTATTCTTAAAATTCGTGCACTTGTTTGCTGTCGTTCTGATTCACAGTAGCACCATGTGCTCCTCTTATAGCAACGAAACCACACAACAGATTCAAGTTTACTCAAAATGTTTTACTCTTACAGTTGCAAGCAACATTATTCAAAACACCCCATTCCAAATCAGGTATATTGACAAAATGTACAGATTTCAGCGGTTTGCGATGAACAAATCAAACAAAAATTATTGAAATAATTAAAAACACAACAAATGTTTCAAGTGGTTTCCCCAAATTCAACTGAAAATGCAACTTATAATGACTTCTCCAGTCTCAAAATTATTGAACCCCTTCATGACAAGCATCTTTAGTATTTAGTAGAGCATGCCTTTGCTGATATGACCTGCTGCAAACGAGATGCCTTCCACATGCTGCAGGTTTCTAGTGCCAGAGGATGCAAAGCAGCCCCAGAGCATCACCGAGCCATCACCATGCTTGACTGTGGACAGTGTGTTCATTCTTCATTCTTCTTTCTCCAGACATAACGCTGATCCATTGTGCCAAAAAGGTCCAGTTTTGTTTCATCGGTCCACAGAACCCCAAAACTTCTGTGGCTTATTTTTATGATTTTGAGCCGACTTTTCTTGTGCTTTTGTGTCAGTAGAGGAGTACGTCACAGAGCCTTACTTTGCTCACTGAAACCTCCATGCATGCCTATTGCCAGCAATTCACTGGAGGGTTTTTCTCAACTTTCCTTCTCAGAAATCTGGTTGCAGCCGTTGTTAGCTTCCTTTTCCTGCCCCGTCCAGGTATTTCATGTATTTCTGCCCCTAGCCACTTCAGCTATTTAATGTGTTCCAACAACTCAAGCTCTCGATTAGTTACATCAGGTGTGCTGAGGCAACAGCTGTTTTACATATTTGAGGTGTTGTGAGGGATTCTATTAAGGTTGAATAAATTTGAGACTGGAGAAGTGGGGTGGCTGTGGCTCAGTCGGTAGAGCGGGTTGTACACTAATCCACTAATCGTAGGGTTGGTGGTTTGATTCCCGGCCCGGATGACTCCACATGCCCCGATGGCAAGTTAGCACCTTGCATGGCAGTTCTGCTACCATTGGAGTGTGAATGGGTGAATGAGACACAGCGCTTTGGATAAAAGTGCTATATAAGTGTACCATTTACCATTTAGAAGTCATTATAACTTGCAATTTCACTTGAATTTAGGGAAACCACTTGAAGTATTCGTTGTGTTGAACTATTTCAATTGTTTTTGTATGACAGCAGAAAGTCTGTAAACTTTATCAATAAACCTGATTTGCAATGGTTGAATAATTTTTACGGCAACAGTATATGTAGCTGTGCACTCAAAGGCCTGTGTAGAATTTATCTTGCCCTGTGCTCTCACGGTTTGTACAAGTCATCAATAACAACGAAAAAGCTGAGCCTTATTCGGGCAAAGGATTTACCATCATTATTCACGTGACAGAATATATATATGTTTCATCTGTAATAAAGATAGATTAAGCTTCATTGAAATAGTAAAATTAGCACAAATAGCTCCATGTCCCAGTCCTTCCCACTGCAGCCAGCTCCTCCTGCCAGACCCCCAGCTGTGCTCTATCTCCTCCACTTACTTTTTACTCTCATAACTAGCAAAGATGTCCTCAAAAGCCTCTAGGGGGCGCTCCTCTGAGAGATCAAAAGAGAAATCGAGCATAGAAGCCTGGCTGTAAAGGAGACACACAGAATGGACTCAGGGAGGTAGATCTGTGACCAATGTATTCTTCTAGCCCACAGGAGGAAGAAAAAAGGAATCAGACAGGAAACACCAGGACAAGCTCTGAAGGCATTAAACAATATATTAGCGTCTTAACATCATCGGTTTGGCATCATAATATAAAATGTAAAGTACATATGAGCGGGGGAAAAAAAGAAGAAGAAAAAAGGAGCTACGTTGGGGTAGACTTGTGAGAACCTGCCTATAGTGCGCCTCCAGGAGGTGAGACAGGTCATATGATCACCACACAAAAAGAAAAAGACAGGAAGAGATCATGTTCCTCACAGCACTTCCTGCTTTCTCTTTCTCTCCTCTTTATCCATAGATAATCTTAGTTTAAGCCTTACCGATACATCCTCTCGATGGGTGTGTTGGACCTCTGCAGCTCTCCCAGTGGAACTCTTGAAACTGGTCTAACCACACCTGCATGGAAAAACACACAAATATATACCACATGCACAGAAACATTTGATTTCTATTGAAACATTCAAGACTCGCTGAATTCCTGACTCAAACAATACCTCCTTCTGTTTATTATGTTCTCAGTCTGTTCGTTTTAATCGTCTCAAATCCAGACATGCGTCACACACCACACTCTAAACGTGCAGGCTAAAAATAAACCTCGGATTTTTCGTACTAATCTGCTTCTGATCTTAAAAAGCTAAACTCTACAGGACATACCAGAAGTTTTGACGGCCCAGCGGCGTCCGGCTTCGTTGAAGGCAGCAAGGGCACGAACGGCAGCACGGAGGATGCCCCAGCGGAACATGGCCACCGGGTCCATCCCGATCAGCTGGCGCACGTAGGCCCGATCACTGCTGCGCAACAGGGCCACAATGTCCGGCCGCATGTGATCCGTATTCTTCTCCCGGAAATCCTGCCAGGATTCACATATACGAATTGACAAACATGCCAGGGTGGAACAAATAGAGGAGTTCAAAAGCTGGAAAATACTGGCTATTTTGTCCAAGAACTAAAACACATGGGGGAATGGTGTTAATGGAAAATAATCAATAAGTTACTGTTATCACCTGAATTTGATTGTTCCTGTATAACAGCATGACCCGAAGTATTTTATTTCACTTACACCACCACATTATGCCAAGAATTACAATTATAAATTTATTGATGACAAATAACAATAAAAAAAAGCACAGCTCTTAATGTTACTGAGAAACTGCAAAGAGTTAAAAACTCTGGTGACGCCTTCCTTATATATAGAAAACTTCACCATATCAATGATTACACACATTTAATCTGTTTATGTGGTGCATCTGCTGTGCAAGCTCCTGGGAATGCTGTTACTATAAATAATTCAAAAAAGATAAACCTGTGATTTGTAGCTGCATTCATGCCAGAGCTGCTGTTATAGAAATTTCTCAACATCCCATATTAGTCATCCCTAGTGGACCGTTTTTTATTACCAACATAATTATTTGTTATACTATGCATGTACCATCAACACAACTAAATTCTATAATATTGAAACACTAAAAATCGTAGATTCTCACAATTACAGCAACACCGAGCTGCATTCAAGTACCAGACATTTTAAAGGTTATATTAGTTGTGGATGTTACCTTGATCTGATACTTGACCTTCCCAGCAAAATGGCGGATGACGAATGCAGGCTCCATCACAGGCGTGGGCACAAAGTAGTGGTTTCTCTCGTGCTGCTGCTTAAATTTGGCCAGCAAGGTTATATCTGTGGCATGGGGAAAACTGCAGAGACAAAAATAAGAGACGTACACCAAAAACAGACACAAAAATGAGAAATGCAAAGAAAAAAATATGTCTTCCTAAAGTAAGGAGCATGCAACATGGCTTGTATGTGGAGTTTATAGTATAACATGTATGTTATGCATGTTAATAACAGGGGTGGACTAATAAGTAGCCCTGTCAGCTGGGACAAAATTTCATGTCCAGGCTATTTTCATTTTTCAATTCGTAAGCAAGAGAGAGATGGTGGTTTGATATCCTAGTCTTACTTGCTCTCCTCGTCCAGTAAATATAGGAGTCCAGTAGGTTTCTTGTTGATGAGGTGAATGCATCCCACATTATCAGTGTAGTCGATGTTGTGCCACGTGATGCCCTCGGCCTGATACTCCTCCTGCACATACAAAACACAACCAAAATGACTAAAATATACCAGACTTGTCATGCATGTAACAGAGCTCAATTACGAGCAGCACAGAACTCAAAAATCCCACCCGAGTGTTGGTGTTAAAACATGGCTTGTGGTCTGACCTGCTCCAGCGTGAAGATGTGCTGGTTAAAGTAATATTGCAGCTGTTCATTAGCGTAGTTAATGCAGAACTGCTCGAAGCTGTTGGTCTCAAAGTCCTCAAAGCCAAAAATGTCCAGAACGCCTATGGACAAACACTGCGAGCAGAAAATAGATATAAAAGAATAGGGTCAAATGTATGAGCAAGTATTTGGAAGCATACTGAAGTCCTGTAGTCAAAAGAAATATTTATGCAGATTGAGAAATTATGAATAATTTGGTGCAGATTTGATATTTTAATCATAACGCTGAATTCTTATTAGTAGTAGTAGTAGTAGTAGTAGTAGTAGTAGTAGAAGTAGTGGTGGTAGTAGTAGTAGTAGTGATGGTAATAGTACTACTACTTCAATCTTTAGAGGCACAATGATTTTTGCAGTTATTTTTCCTACCATACGTGGAAAATCATCTACTGGATACGAATTTCTAGTAGTACTTACACCTTTTCAGTCCATCAATGGTGAAGTAATTGCATTTATGTTCCATTCCTCAGGGAAAATTATATTTGGACTAAAATTGTGGGGTTCCCCCACATTCTAGAATATGCTTTGACACCTTTATATAAATGTCTTATTATAAATATTTTTTCTTATTTATTTAAAAATAAACAAACAAACAAACAAATAAATAAATAAATAAAAGCACATGCACACACATTATATTAGAACCCATTTAGCAAACACTGCTGTAAAACATCTTTAGGCTATGAATAAAGGCTTGTATAATTATCAACATACGCTCTCCAACCATTTTAATTTATTTGACATGAACATTAACAGAAGCTCTTGACCAACATGCTTTTATGCACTGCACCACCGCCACATGTTTGGGTGACTGAATAATTACAGTAATGAGCAGGTCTAGAAGTGCTCCTATTATATTTATTATATTGTTATATTTTATTTGTTACATGTTAACATAAATGCATATTACATAATCGATTTCAACGCTACATATAATTAAAAAAAAAAACAATGCATCAGGTGGGGAGGAAAAGCAGCATCTTGTTTAGAGTGAGGCAGGGCTGCTCATGCACTACGGCCAGAACCAGTCCCACTCATTTTCCCTTTGTTGCAGTTTAAGCCCAAAGGGTACTGTTGTATCTACAGAATTTACTTCTTTGAACGAAGAAAAAAGAAATGAATAAAAAAAAAAAATTCCACCACACCCATCCACCGCTTACTCCTTTATCAGGGTCATGGGGAACCTGGAGCCTATCCCAGGAGGCATCGGGCACAAGGCGGGGTACACCCTTACAACCAAAATTTTTACATTATTAGTCATTTTATCCACTTTTTTAAAAAAAAATCCTTTTTATCAACTGAAAAAAGCTTCCAGTCTAATGGAGAACAATGTAACAGCTCACCGGAACAGATTCCTCCATGTCCTTCTTATTGAGCAGCGCATGATTGATGCGCAGGACAATCCAATCGAACAGGGCACTGTACAGAGACTTAGCCATGGAGTCTCGTGCTGTGATCGCCTGAGGAGGAGACAAAAACTGTTAGCAAGTAATTTGCGAAAGTTCATGTAGTTCCCTCTGAATCTCTCACTAAGGTGACTGTACATAATCTACTTTTGTATTTTTATGAGGAATAAAGCACTGAGGGAGTCAAGTCGATCACTTAAGTGGTTTTACAGGCTTAAAAAAACAAGCTACTATTACAAAGTATTATTTTTTGTACCTCACTTTGGCTGTAGGGAAGGATCAGCTTATCATTGACTGTAACTGTTTTCCTCTTTGTTAACGCCTCGACTAGCAGCTCTTCTTTGACCTGTAACACAAACACATCAGAACTATTCAGAACTTCCTGAAATGAACTTCAGATGTAAACTATTAGATTGCATCAACTGTGTGAACTGATGCATGAAATAACACTAACTGCAAAGAGGAAAAAAATTCCTGAGAAGAGGAACTTAAACTGAGACCAATTTAAAAAAAAAATAAAAATTTAAACAAAAACAACAAAAGGTGTTTTCTTTGTGGTGATACTCTTTTTTTTTTTTTTTGCTTGTACAACATTGTTAGAAGCAGTAATACTGCTATCATTACATATTTCTGCTTAATCCTAATCAAACTTAAACTTAGAGGAATTCTTATGTAGTTCCCTCAATCGCTGTTTACCTTGAGAAGATCTGAGAGGTTAGTGAGCACCTCAGGCGGTCCCACCTCCAGTCCCTCGTCCCTGCCTGTGGCTTTCTTGCTGTAGGTGACGTTGCCCAGGTACAGTATGGCTGATAGCACTGAGAATATCCTGAAAGAGTCATTAAACATAATTACACCACAGTGTTATGTTCTTGATTCAGACTGATCTGAAGGTGTTGATTAATTTTCTAACATTAGGTCTGACAGTAGTGCAACTACAATCAGTGGCTTACATCAACGTACTCATTATAATGCATTGTTGTTATTACAGTAACAGCTCAGTCACAGGGACAGCAGACACTAAATAAACTAAAATCATTCAACTACAATATAAAATAAACATGTAGCAGTTGATATGATGTTATTTCCTTTAAAGATGTGTTTAACATTTATGGAAGGAGTCTCCAGTGTCAGTGCTTTGTAACAGTCAGTGGTAAAGCTGTAACCAAGTTTTCTGACTCTGCAGCACAGAGGAGTTTACACTCTGTTGGTCCTCTGTAAAATGGAAAGCTGCATTTTTTGTCTTATTAACTTGACGAAAGAGAAAAGAAAGAAAGGCTGGTGAGGGAATGAATGTGTAAAGCTGCTAATAATGTGAGTGAGAAACTACCCAAATGTATCTATAAAAACGGGTAAAAAGCACATTTCACTCTTAAATAAACAAAGTAAATCCCTTAAAAGACATGCAGTTACATCAGGAACAATAACTCTGCTCTCACACACCACCTTATTGTTTATTATTTTCCTATAACTGCACAACGCTGAGTGTTTAATTCCTTACACAATTCACTCAAACTATGAATCAACATGTGCAGGGCGTTAGCAACAAACTGTACAAGCTACTTAAAGCAGTGACTCAATGCTGCTCAGCTCAACACTCATTTGATTACTTCTGAAGGAACGCTTAAAGTAAATAAGCTTAAAGGAAGTTTTCCACCCGGTCCAAATGACAAGATGTAAATGATGTCCAGAATTTGCTTCTCTAATATGGCACTGGACCTACACGGTTAATACAGCTAACAAATCTCCAATTTGAGCCATATTCAGGTCTACACGGACATCACCAAGCCAATCTGTTGTGGTTAAGGAAACAGTAGGACTTCCTGTACTCTATAAACATAAACTTCACCATGTAGCTGAAATCTGGGAAATGAGTGTCTGTACTCGTTACAGGGTTCATACAGCGGTTTCAAACTAAATGCACTAGATTTGTTTTGAAGGAGTGCACTGGCATTCACTGAATGAGGTCTCATTTTCAACAAGGGACATTTGTACCCTTTCTGGGCAGCACAAATTATTCTTCCATCATTCAGACAAGTATTATAAATTAAGTGCATGCCTCAGAAGGTTATCCTGCAGATTTCATTTTGTGCTGTCATCATCCCAGATGACCGTGACCGTCCTTGTTGAAACAAAATGCAAGGTCCCACTCCTCTGTAATCCTAACTGTAATCCCTAACCCACAAGATGCTCTATAAAACTGAACAATAACACACTGTCTCACACTCTGGACTATTGGTTAGATTCAGCCCAGATAGGAGGAGCTGAATCGGAACCAACGTCAACCCCCTGGACTTTTGGTTCTGCAGTGAGGGTTACAAAAAAATAAAAAATGTAACAACTAATTTCAGTAACTATCGGAAAACTCCGATAGTACTTCAGAAACTAAAATTGCTTCCACAACATTTAATGAAACTATAAACGAATAAAAATGCAACAAGTAATTCAATAATATATCAACGTTGTAATTGCTATGGTAAAAGAGGAATAAAAACCTTTCGGGATGAGCTGTTACAAGATTATTATACTCACTGTTTCTTGGTGGCAGGAAGGAAGCCCACCATCTCCATGGCCTGCTGCAGACGCTCAAAGTCGTGCCGAAGGTCGTCTGCATCCTCTATGGTAAAGTTTTGCTGAAATGAGGATTGAGAAAAAAAAAAAAAAAAACCCTTTAAGAGAAGGATTGGAACAACTAGATTGATATTAGTGAGTTTCTGCCAATCAGGTAGAACGGTAACAGGAATTTTTTTTATTTGAATTCTGATGAGTACAAAGACATGTGTACTGTAGCAGGCTCTCTGGTTCAGAAGACACTTTCTCCTTACACTTTCTCCTGTTTATGCTAGCTGATCATTAAGAAAACAGAATCTAGCACTCTCCTCTGAACGTGTTCAGCTGAATTAAGAGAATGCACAAGCAGCCATGACGTGACGACTGACTTTACAGGAAGCGTGTTAGCCCTGAAATCCCAGATTGGTATAAGAGAATGGCTAGAACTCTTTCCGGCCTGACTATTGGTCAGGGTTTCTCAACATTTTTCAGAAAAACGCTTGCGTTGGTTTAGTAAACATAACCTGCAACTATTTGTAAATATTATAAACACGTTTTTGCTGTACATGGTCACATAACAGTTGATAATCCAATAGTCTTTTCACTTCTACGCTCTGTGGCAGTTTGAACTTTCACAAAGGTTAGATTTTTACAGATGATGCAGAATGTTTGCTGCTGTAGAAGAGTTGCAGCAGTTATCGCCCATGTGCTGTTTATACAGCACGAATATTGTTAGCATTGCTTACTTTCATTTTAAAACAGCCCTTGTAATAAGACAGTGTTGGACACAGCCCTGCTGTGATCTAACTGAAAAGAAGAAAAAAAAAAAAACCTGTGACCCCATCCGTGTCTCACACGACCCTAATGCATTTACCATATGATTAATACATAAAGCAATAGAAATACAGCATCAATGCGTCGTGCATCGCTTTACACCACGTCAGTTACATAAACACCATTCCAATAAAGACTACAAAGCCCATTTTAACCCGTGCTCACCTGCTTGAGGTAGCTGTAGTTCTCTGGCTGCAGGAGCTTGTACTCCTTGCGTTCCTCCTCAGATGCTCCCACGAGCAGGTAATAAAACACATGGTAGTTCCTGCGTGTGAGACAAAATGGCAGGTCAGATAGTGAGACAGCTGTGTTTATATTACACCCATCAGGAATTGTTTTTCCAAACTACCACTGATATGTGGGAATCTCACCTAGTTCTCACATTCTATAAATTAGCTCAACACTGATACAGATGGCTGCTTAAAAAACAAACAAAAAAAAAAAATAGCATAATACTTGTGTATAAAAAAATAAATAAGACACCTTTGAATCAAAGTTATATAAAAGGGATTAAATGGTATGAACACAGGCCATTTATTTACCTTTCATTCTTTTCTCTGGACACCAAGCGGGATTTCTCCAGCAGGTACTTCTCGACCACTGCCCTACAAAAGCAAAGAACCAGTGATTTACATAATCCTTGTCTTCCTTGCTGCATGTGGTGATTGATTACGAATCAGGCCTGTTGGCTGTCACTTATCAATAGGAGTCAAGGGTGTCAGAGCCTTTTGGTCAATGGCACAGTTAAGGCAGATGGCCTGAACAATAGTGCAAACCAAACAAAGACTCAAGTCGAAGTGATGTGAACATGAGGTCCAGAACAGCGCTATTCGAACACAGAGACCCAAAATAAACAGCTACACTGATTATTCAAGTGAGGAGATGATCAGCGAGCATATAAGAATAAACAGGAAAACATTTGACATGGTTGTTAAGTCATATTTAGAGATCTACAAGCCTCAGAAGGGATGAATAATTGACGCAAAACGCATACTGTATAAATAAAAACAAACAGGCTATAACAAAAGCAACAGACTTACTGAGTGCTCATCAATGGAGTGGGGATGACTGCATGGGGCTGCATTCAGCCAGAGAACAATGAAGTGCGTGAAAGCATCCTCTCAAGCTGCCAGCTTTGTTATCGGTTTTATTGAGCCTCCTTGGTTGCCGTACCCGCTCTGGTACAGCCCTGCTTTTGTTTGGCGCTGAGCACGTGCACCGCACACAGCGCCAGCTGCGCATAATGTTGGTCCAACTGAGACTTTTTGACAAAAGACTCAGAAATCAGACAAAAGCGCCCGTTTCACCCAGAGTGACCCGTTTTTCTCTCTGCAATAAAAGCAGCTTGCACCAAGTCTGAAATTGGATCTAATCCCTGTCTGACTCTAGGCAAGTGTGTTTAATTATCGCGGTCTCTGTTCGTATGGGAAAAACGAGCGCGCAGCAGCAGAAAGCCCAAAAAAAGAAACCACTACTGACTAAAAAGAATGAGCAATTCTGTTGACTTTGGCAAAGGCTTTCTGTTTAATGGTTACATTAATACAGTTTGGTGAGTTCACCTCTAAAATATTGCTTATTGGTGTCTAATACATTGACAAAGTAATCATTAAAGCTGTGACATGTGTCAGTTAACTGAGTCACAGATGTTTCATGCAAATCACAGTAAGACACTGGCATTCACACACATGATCGTAGCTGAACTTTTAAACATACCGATCAATGTGTTATGCTGTCTTTAAATCCTTCCCGGAAATTCCTGCGTACGAATTGTGATCACAACATGGCGTGTGTTTAAGTGGTTTTGGTCACAATGTATGGACTGGACCACATGAAGAAACAAATAGACGGCATGAGAAAATGGTTTCGTTTTGTTTTAATTTTTGTATCAATGACAAGAAGTTTGTTTTTGCCTTGAAGAACTGAACAAAACACCACTCATTGTTGGTGTCGCGTTTATATCGGTAACCGTCGTCGACATTTTATTTTGTTGTTATCTACACGCCTAGAAAGAGTTCCTGAATTGTAATTATGACACTGTAGTGGCAGTTAAGTGCATACACACATAATTATGATATTTCCGTCAGGATATAAAGGCAGCGATATCCTGCGTTAATACCATTTATTGTACCTAGCACCGTGTGCTGTTGAGTCATCATGCCTAGCCAAGGGGACACAAAAAAAAATATCCTATGGTCTTAAAGAGCAAAGGTGATGCAATGAGCATGACACGTTTTCAAAGTTTTTTTTCAAAGTGTTGATCTTAATGAATATTCTACTGCGCATGAACCATTTCACACATTCAGATGCGTACCATGACCTTTCTAAGAGCTGAATCAAGTTTAAGCTGTAAAGGAGCTGACTTATAAATTCTCTACTCACAATCATGAGTAGAAGATGCGGTGGTTGTCCTAACACTGCCTAAATCAAAGACCAGAACATTATTGCTATCATACGGATGTTATCAGAAAGATGAAACACTGCACGGTTGGTTCAATCTAAGCGGAACCATCACCACTGCCGAGTCTAGGACAGTTCCTTATTTCTAGTCATGCACATTCTCATAGGGTTGAGGGAGGAAATGACACATGATTTTGCTCTGACGTGCATGATAACCACACAAGCGCTGCAAAACCCTCTTTTCCCCATGCTGTTCTGCTTCATGTGTTATGCGCCACGGTGTAGAGTTTAGTTCTGACCTTAATTGAACACATCTGGCTCGAATACACAGATGATGAAGTTGACAGACTGCTCAACTGAACATGAGTGGATGTGCTGCTATTGACTTCACACATTTGAACACACTGCAAAACAGATGCGACAAACTCACCCCCGGACTACTCCGCTCTCCAAGTAGTTGACTTGTATGAACTTCCCGAAGCGGCTGGAGTTGTTGTTGTGGGCGGTCTTTGCGTTGCCAAATGCCTAAACAAACAGATGCAAGGGTGTGTGAGAAAAAGGAGTGGATCATATTTCTGGGAAAATACTATGCAAGGAGAATAAACTCGTTCTCATTTCTGTCAATTTTCAGAGATTATGAGACCCTTTATTTGATTATTTATTTATATTTAAACAAAGTCCTCGGTATCGTGTGATCTACGATACGAACATGCTCTCAGTACCTGAGGTGATTCTTTGCACATTTCCACTATTAAGCTATGCAGACAATGAGAAGATTTGGTGGGAAAATTATGCTCAACCAGACAAATTGTGACCAATCAGATTGGTCACAGGTATGTGAACAAACACTTCACATACCTGTTAAAATAAATATGAAATATCTCGAATACAATAACGTTTTAATTTTAAGCAACAACAGTAACAATGAAAGTTAGTCAAAGCTACAGAGTGTGGGAAATGATTACCCTAAAAATAAACTACAAAAATAAGCGAGCAAAACACAACGCTCTAATCAAGATTGTCTGTGAGTGTCTGTGCTACTGAGAAAGAGCAGATAGGGAGTTTCACACAAGATAGTATCTTCTTTAAACTTTTTCTGATAATTAAATCTCACCTGTCATGGATACAAGTGTTTCTTTTTGCATCACAGGGTGTTAACTGTTTACTCATTAAGGAGAAAACAACCAGTCAGAAATAAAACCTTGTTTAAAAAAGGTAAATAAAATGAATTGACTTTAAAAGACTGAACAGTACATTCGTAACTGGGTTGGTTCCTGTCGGGGTTCCTGTTTATGCACCAAGCAGCACAAAGTTTCACAAGTGTCCTCGAAGTTAATTCACAGCCAATCATCAAAATAAAGTAAACAACAAAATTGGAACTAGGCACTAGACTGAGTGCTACAAGTTAGTAATTTAGTTTCTGGCCTAATTTTATTTTTTTAATTTATTTCAGGCGATACACAGGCCGAGTTCGCATCCACTTGATTGGCTATGTGAGGCTGGAGAAGCTGGGAAGAGACAGCATATGCCGGAGGTGCTCATGGGGCCCCATTTGTGTGTGCATGCGTGTGGGACAGGCAGTGACATCGAGTCAGGGTGTGATTAATGAGGCATTCTGCGCTCCAGAACTCCCCAGTTTAATGCCAACCTCAGCCAACATGCTTAAAGGCATGAATAGTGCTCACTGTTTACCAAGCACAGGAAAGTGAATGCTAAAAGGACAAAGTGACTCGGGTGCATCCCAAATAGACCGCCATTTTGAGGAGAGGCCATAAATTCACAGATTAAGATTCCATGCAATGAGCCTTCAACCTGGGTCTTGGAGACAAGAATACTCTACATCCCAAACGTGTACAGGGTCAGGATTTAAATGCACATGAGCAACTGCTGAAACATGTGTAGTATACATTTGAATACTGAAGTTTTTTACATTTTTATTATAAACCATTTCAATGATGTCAAGTTTGTGAACGAGAGTTTCAATGTTGCGATTCCCCGCTTTCAACAAATGTGAAAAATTTGATAGGTTTGAAAAAAGTTGGGGCAAACAAATTATTTAACATGAAGGAATAAATACATAAATAAATAATGCTGTGCATAATTAATGTAAACCATTTTACAGATTCAGTACAAAACTAATTTGCTCTTATGATCACTAGCTGAGCCCAGTCAACCTCATTTTTTCAAACTGTGCTCGTCAATGGACTGCTAAACCCTCCTTGGCCTCTCATCTGGCCTGGGCCTTCTTCCCTGGTTGTCCCGGCCTATTGTCAAGAGATTGAACCCCAGCGATGCCATGGCCTTCCTGGCCCCGTGCCAAGCAAGCAAAACTGGCATGCTCTCTGGGAGGGAGGGGCCATACTCCCGCTCCACTGTCAGTCACAGTCATGCTAGCCCATCACAGGTGTCTGTGAGCGCATGTATGCAAAAGAGGGTGGATAACGCTTTCCTCCGAGCATGTTAGGCTGCATGAGGAGCGGTTCGAGAAAGATGTACTTGGTTGTCTTCATGTCTCTCGAAGGAAGCACATGTTAGCCTTCACCCTCCCTAGTTGGAAACTGTTGTATGATTGCGGAGAATTGGGTGGGAATTGGACCAAAAGACGTGGATATCCATTTGTAAAGATAAAAACTAATTTTATCTACACAAAGTTAAGCTTGAGAATGCTGGAATTTCATTTCTCATTTACATTTTGTGAAAATTCTGTCAGCAGTCTGAAACAAAACAGGCCTAGTCAGACTTCAGAATGTGGCAGAGAGAAATTTTTCCAGATACTAACATGCCCTAGCACAGAGATTGGTGATTGGCTGCAAGACAAAAAGGGGTATGAGGAAATGGCTATGCTTGCCAGAAAGTAAATGCCTCGTCTTCATTTTGCTACACCCATAGAAATGAAGTCGCAAAAATGAGGCATACAGTGGTGTGAAAAAGTGTTTGCCCCCTTCCTCATTTCCTGTTCCTTTGCATGTTTGTCACACTTAAGTGTTTCGGAACATCAAACCAATTTAAACAATAGTCAAGGACAACACAAGTAAACACAAAATGCAATTTGTAAATGAAGGTGTTTATTATTAAAGGTGA
>JAFFST010054135.1:150049-164875 GCA_022414735.1 Noturus placidus
AATAAACACCTTCATTTACAAATTGCATTTTGTGTTTACTTGTGTTGTCCTTGACTATTGTTTAAATTGGTTTGATGTTCCGAAACACTTAAGTGTGACAAACATGCAAAGGAACAGGAAATGAGGAAGGGGGCAAACACTTTTTCACACCACTGTACGGTTTGCTTTTTGAGGAGGTAAATGTACGTCACTCGTATCACTAACAATAGCTGTCTAGATCGTTGCCAGCGAAAGACTGATGCGGAGGCATCAGCGTGTTTCCCATGGTGTAACTTGAAATGTTGAAAATTCCCACTTTTGGGTTAAATGCAGCATTTTACCTGCCTAGTGGGACAGCTAAGGATTTTTTGCAACATAATCCAGAGCACTCACTATTAAAAGTTTGGTCTAGGACAATGATACAAGTCTACACATGTAAATAATACATAAGAGATGCCAAACCCAATACCCAGGGTTTCTGAGCACATAGTTTTGGTCTATACCTACATCCAGCATACCTAGAAGCTATTTTTTTTAGGTTTGAATCTAGAACCGAGCAAAAAAAAAAACTTTAAATTTGACAGATTTCAACAGATCCAATCTTACCTCCAGCACAGGTCCCGCTCCCAGGATGGTCCTCTCCACCCCGCTGGCGTATCCTTTTTGACTCAGGGCAGTCAGGCAGTGGATCAGGAAGTTAGTGCTTTGCGTTTTGCCCGAACCGCTCTCCCCGGATATAACAATGCACTGGTTGATCCTCTTACGCAGCATAGTGTAATACGATACGTCTGCGATGGCGAAAATGTGGGGCTCCAGTTTGCCCAGCTGATGGTTCTCATACATTTTGACGTACTTGGGATTGTAGATGGGAAGGAACTTGAAAGGGTTAATAGCAACGAGGATGCTGCCGGCATATGTGTAGATCTTCTTCTTCTGGAAACGGCTGTGCAGGTTGGCCAGGATAGTGTCCTCGTTGAGGATGGGAAGGTTGCATAGGTCATTAACGTCCTTGACACGGGGAGGCAGGAAGCCCCGAGCGACCAGGTGCTGAGCGTCCTGATCTCTACCGACAGTAGGAAGGTGAGCATAGCAGATGCTGCCATCGCGATTGCGTTCCTGCAGGATGAAGTAGAATCCCTCACTCTGTGCATGCTCCTCCTGAGCCTTCCTGGGCCACAGCAAGACCCTGTGCACTGGCAGATCCGTGGCCTCCAGGACCCACTCCTCACCTCCACTCTCCTTCACCTCAGCCAATACGTAGCGCTTGGAGACATCCAGGCCCAGGGTGGCAGCTGCGTCCTGGATGACTGTTGCCGCCGTGTCCTCTTTGCGCACTCTGACCATGCAGCATGGTGCTGTCTCCAAGGAGAGGCGGGGGTAGATTTGAATAACGTAGGCCCGGCCATCTTGGCTAGCTGTGCCCTCGCCATCTGTGACACTCATTCTGACTTTGGGTGAGTTGTTTCAGCATTACGCTCAGTCTTCCCACTCACCATCTAGCACCTGGTCAAAAGAACATACATCATCTTAATAAGGAATCAGTGCAAAGCATGGTTTAGCCAAAACTTCAACATGCTAGAACATGCATGAGTTTGGAAAACATAGCAGAACGGCAGCAATCTTTACATGATGGAAATTTACTCTGCCCAGTCATAGCTACATGTCTGGACAATCACAAACCTATCATAGTACGAGACCAAAAAGGTTTTTAGAAATGTTACACTGCTAATCTTTTGTCATAACTAGAAGGCAGATGCTATTTTTTTCACATTTGGAAATTATGAATGAGAAGACAGCCTTGACATTTAGGATCCCCCAAGACTCTGCTGCATTTTGCACTTTACATACGTCTGCAAGTTATTAAAACTCATCTTGTAAATGAACAAAGGAAAAACCTAATGATAGCTAATGACTTGGCATACTGTCCCATACTGTGAGCATCAAAAGTTTGCTCAAGTAAATAGAATTTTTTTTTTATCTAGCACTAAAGACAACGAGACTCTACAATCTTTAAAACAATGCCCAATTTTGAGACAGACTATAAAATTTGACCCTAATACTTTTCAGACATGTGACGTATACGTGCTATCAAAGTTTCTAATGCAGCACATTGTGTTCATGACCTCACAGTCGAACTTTTCAGCTACGAGTGATCTGTCCTCACATCACATGTAAAAGATTTTATTCTAATCTGGCTGGCAGGAGAGATCACGACGGATTTGCCCTGTTGTTTGTTTTCATCAGTGTTTACATATACACCTGTGTTCCTGATTCTGAAAGGAGGGGTTGATCAACCAGATACCACCTCAAGGCGTTGTGTGTAGTGCAGAACGGGCTGTGAATTGGAACAAACAATGCAAACTCCAGCATAAAGCAGTACTGCACAACGAATCAAGTTATGTTAAAACATTAGGGGTGTGCACGACTAGTCCAATACTCGATCTGCCATAATTATTTGAAAAATCAAAATAATACTCGGATATCGCTAAATTAAATGCAGCAAATGCATGTCAAATCCTGCACATTCAAACTAAAACTCAGTGTTATAACTAAATGCATTGGGTGGCACTATAGAACTCATTGTCTATAGAATGACTGATGTGAACAAGCATCTTGGACCGAATTAATTGGTTCAAAGACAATATGAAGCACTTCAACAAACACGATTCGCTTAAACTGTTCTCCGAGTCCCTGCAATGTCTGCGTCGGTGGAGCATGTTTTCTCTGCAGCAGGCCTTACTGTTAGAGCAAGGAGATGGATTTCACCCGAGCATGATGAATGCTTGTCTTCTCAACAACTGAAACAATATAAAACACAATAACCATTATATTTTTTTTAACTTCTGATGCCAGTTGGGGCAATCTGCTTTATTAGCTTTTCTTATTCGCTCTGTGAGAGCTTAAAAGCTTTTATTCTGTACTTTTGTGTTTACACACATTGATTAAATGTGTAAATGACAGGAAGGCAGCATCTCTGCACGCCAAGTGGCCATATGAAATCAATAAGAGCTAGATGTGCCCAGAATTCAAACAAATATGTGGAAATACGGTGAGAAAGCATTCAACATTCTATAATGCACTTTCATTCGCTGATTTATTCCACTATAATCTTATATATATATAATAATACGAGAGAGAGAGATTTTTAGCTATTTAAAAAAAATCTCCTATATGTTTTTACACAGTTGGCAGAAATGTAAATAGTGACCGAGCTAGAATTATTACCAAGCCTTGCTTACACCCTTCATTTTCTCCAATTTATCTGCTGTCCTGATCAAAAGAACAACACAAACATCACCAAGAGCTGTAATGTCACCACAAAGTATCCGTCCCACCTATTCGTGATTTCCTCAGCAGACCACTGCGCTACAGATGAGCGGTTCAACCCATTTCTGATTGCTGTTTAAGTCTGCTTCATGCAAGACTTCATGCAACACTGATGTCTGTTCTATACGTGCACCGATCATGTATACAATACATTTCCCCCTTCACACGTTCGCATGCTATGGGTGCAGAGCAAACGCAGGAAACGAGTCATATGGCTGTAAGCAACATGCTGCATCGAATAAGCGCTCGCCCACATCAGCGACATGCTGCATATCTATAATTATACAAGGCGAAGCCACAAAGTTGTTAAGTCATCGGGGTCAGAATCGGCATAGCAACCGTATCCCTTTCTACATAACAGAGCTGACAACTTAAAACAAAAGAGTGCAACAAGCGAAATGTGCGTATACGAAATCTGCTTGCTGTTAGAAAAACAAGACTGATGAAGTAGCAATATCACGAATAGCCAACACAGGAAAAGAGCAGAACACTCCTTCAATATTTATTAACACAAAGCTAGTTAACGTCAATATATATTTCTGAAAGCAGAACTGAAAGTGCAGATAAAATTTAGATCACTAACATTTTTAGCCTGGTTTGAGAATTCTTGTTTTTGTTTGAAATTTTGGTTTAAAAAAAAAAATCCACATACCCAGACATAATGTCTATAGTTTGTCGTGAAGTAAAATCGATTAAGAGGATTATGTGCTCGCTAGCAGACTATTTTTCAGCTCAGCGACTAACGAAGGCCGACAGACGGGTTCTGCTAGAGTCAAAAACTCTTGGAATGCGAATGTTGCCAAGATGTGTGTATTTATTAAAATAAAAAATTAAAAAAAAAAATCACCAATTGGACTGACGGCATTGGAAGATTTTCCTAAGAGAACATTAACCGTATAATCTGTTGTGCAGCAGATGTGACGCTACAGAATTAGATTTTTACTGGCAGCATCTTACAGCGTGGAACGCCATAAACTTTACACCAGTTATTACACAGCGCTCATTAAGGAAAAAAAAAAAAAACACAACAGGGCAGTGTGATAAGACCTGACGCAGAGCACAAACTACCTGGATAACCACCTGGAAGTTGATTATTCTTCCTATAGAGCATCTTACGCCTTAATTCCCCAACAATTACAGCTGGTATTTATTAAAAAGGACATCACACTTTGCAAGCATTTACAGTTACATTTAATGACAGAAACAAGTCAGTTCCTGTTTTCACTTATGTTATAAAAGTTCTCTCACCAGCCTCCGTTTCTTTCTCTCTCTCCAAAAAACACATCATGTCATGTTACCCATAAACCGCAAGGTGTAAACAACTCTCTAAGGAATGTCAGAAAAAAAAAAAGCTTGAACACTGGAGGCTCCTTCCATAAAATATAAAAAATCTCTGCAGTTTGACTCTGGAAGTCCATTGTTCTCTATGATCAACCAAGAAACTACATCGGAGAGTTAAACACGGTCCTACTGTAGCTTTATCTAGAAGCCGCATCACAAACTGGTTTCACTTCACAGCATCAACAGTCTCAGATATATGGAGCAGCCTGAAGCTTAAATTAAATTTTGCATTAGAATTTATTTTAACCAACAACACCTCCTTTTGCTGATTTGTGAAACTAATTATGTACAAATAGTGATTTAACCTGGACCTTCTTTCGTAAAACCCACTTCCCCATCAAGCCTCTTACAACATGTTCACGTTCTAGGCGTCTCTGAAGTACACTTGCTTATTTTTACTTAAAAAAAATAAACAAAACTCACAACTGACTGTCACCCTGTGTTCAGCTGCTGCTCTGATCAAAAGACCACATCCAACAAACTGTACCTATATTTAAACTAATTAATAGGTGATTTAATCAAACGTATTTTTTGTTGGAACAGCCTAAACCTGTTACAACATTGCCTCTGTGCACAAAGCAAGATCCATAAAGACCTGGTAGGTGTGGACACTGGAAAGTCACTGGCATTAAGGGTGATGCCTGCACAGAGCCCTGACCTCAACCCCACTGAACACCTTTGGGATGAACTGGAACGTGCGGCCCCAACACCAGAAACATCAGTTATCGCAGCAAGCCTATTGTATTCATGATAAAAAAAAATTTAATGTTAGGCAATTACCAGAATTCATGGATATGGCTGACATTATAAACGTCTCTATTTTAATTTGAACACTTTCATTCACAAGGGCTGTACAAGATTCATGGTTGTTTCATCACAGCTAAAGAAAACAATTCCAATTAATTAGTAAGCAGAAACATAATTAGCTTCTATAGGAATCTTCATGGTTCACTGAAAGTAAACAAACCATTCTTCTTTGGTTTCAGCTGTAAACTTGAGAATGTATGCACGTTCCGGGGAGAGAATGAAGAGCAAACGCAAAATCTTGGTGTGCACACTGACCCAAATGAAGTTAGTGTGGAAGGTCTTGAGAATATGAATGGTGCTTTCATTCTGGTTAAATTGGTAAACGCTTGGCAGTTACAGGAAATGCCATTCCTCTTCAAGAGCACCAAGCATAATCAAACCACAGCTCTGAAATATACAGTTACTGAAGAAAACCATGGTAGAAAGAGCCTCTTATCTGTGACATTCTTCTGTATGAAATTTTGTGGCGGCCACAAATTTTGTGGCATTTTCTGACTGCTGCAAACGCAAAAACGTGTTGCCCTCTGAGTGTAGTGTTTTGGGGCACTATTTAAACACTCCTTCATTGCTTATTTAGATTAGTGCATTTCACCATTACATTTAGTAGTAGCAGCAATAGTAATAGCTGTATGCCTAATGAGCAACGCTGAGAAATTTTAATGCATTTGAAATTCTATTGATTGGACAGATGAACAGTAAATGATCTGCACTTACATAGAGCTTTTTTAAACTTAGTGGTTCCAAAGCGCTTTACTGGGTTCTCATTCACCCCTTCACACACCATTGGTAACAGAGCTGCCATGCAAGGTGATAACTTGCCATCGGGAACAACTTGGGGTTCCGTGCCTTGTCGAAGGACCGGGAATCGAACCACCAAGCCTATGATTAGTGGACAACATGCTCTACCACCAGAGCCACAGCCACCTGAAATGACGCGAAGTGAACACTGAAAAGTTGCCCTTGCTGCATACATGAGAAACGATTCTGATTGGTGTAGCTGCAGCAGTCCATCACATCACAGAGAAGCTAGCTTGTTGGTAGAAGTTACTAGCTTAGTGGAGAGATTTTGTTCACATCATTAAGCAAGAGACAGAGAAGCTATAACCTGGAAAGTCAGTCATAATGAGGAATTTCGAAAAGTTCCTTAATGGCTTTTTTGTTTTTAAATGATAGTACTTATAAACCTCCCCCCCCACCCACTGTTTCTCCATTACAAGTTCAAGAACGGGTTTAAACGTATAACAGGCCCACCAGGATTTTGTAATTGCAGAAATTAAAGCAAAAATCAAATTATTTGGAGGAGCTTGCAATTTTTCGCAAAGCCTTATTCGTTTCATAGGAGTCAAAAATGAGCATAGCTAAAAGAGCTCATCTACCAACAAACACGGTTGAAAGACCGTGCAAAACTATTTCGTGCAATTCCTTCAATTAAAACAGTTTTCTGAAAAAGAAAAAAAAAAAAAAAGACACAAAAAAAAAAACACAAAAACCACAAAAAACTGAAAGTTGCAGCACAAATTTTCACAATTTTGAGCAGTTTTGGCCAAAACAATCACAAAAAACCTCAAACCTGTTATGACTGGTTTGAACTTGCACCAGTCCCACTTCTTAGTGGACCTTTAAAAACGAATTTTTCTGCTTAAATTCCCCAGAGTCAATAAAACTCTAAACCAAAATGCAAAGCAACCACAAAAATTATTTTGCTCAGTTGTGAGCTGGCCTGCTTTAGTTCTGCCTGCTTAACTCTCCTCTTCAGGGACAACCGCATCAAAATACATTTAGAAAATCTGTGGAAGGAATCTGAAGATGAGCTTAAAGGACAGAACTGAGTGTTAGCACATCTCTGTCATCTGCAACATTTCAGATAAAGACATTAAAGATAACGGATCTGTGTTCTCCAAGCTCGAGTGATGTTTGCGGTTTCTTTGTGCACTTGTAAAAGGTTTCTTTACCTTTCTCTGTTGCTGCATTTCTTATCAAGGAATTTTACGATGATGTTTGATGTAAACACCGCTCAGCTTTTTGGCTTGGTTTAATTATGTGCCATGTGAAAGGAAGTGTCTGATATAACATCTCGACACTGATGTTTACTCCAATTGTGTCACGTAATCTTCGGTCACAGGATTAAGAGCAGGATTTCTACGGACAATAAGTGAAAGACGAAAGACAATTCACTAGTCAGTGGGGGTAAACACAGAAGTGATCTCAAGCACAGAGTCAGCACTTAATTACCAAAACCATTTTATTAGCAAACTAGTGATTCAGGACTGCCTTGCTCGCACTCTGTGTCTGCCTCTCATTCGCTCCGCGTCTGCCCACCTCGCTCGCTCCGCGTCTGCCTCTCTGTGTCCGTTTCTCTCTCTCAGAGTCTACCTCTCTCTCTGCTTCAGTCTCTCACTGCACTGCCATCTCTTTCTTGATCTCTCCAACACTGTGTCTCTCTTACTGTCTGTCTGTTTTTCTCTTTTGCAGTCTCTCATTGTGTTGGTCTCGCGGTCTCTTCCCCATCTATAGAAGAGAATATTCAGCAGATTTTTCAGCTTTTCTATCAGCTCTTCTTTTGCCATACAGCTAGAGAAAACACCAGCATTACTCAGCCATCCCTCAGAGGATAGACCTGCATATAGTTGGCTTTACTCTCCTGGCACACCGTCCTGGAAGAACAGAACAAGAAAGAAGGACCAAAGAGAGAAGGAAAAAAGAAAAAAAGGAAGAAGAAAAAAATAACCACGTCCTGAGGTAATTCAGCCATGGAGTAGTTATGGAGGCCAGATGCAGCCGGAGTTGTTCTGAATGAAAAGGCTGTCTCCATGTAGGAATGCATGGGTGGAAATAAAGCTTTTGTTTAAAGATCACCTCAATTTAAGGCCAGTAAGTCGTTTAGCAGATGGAAGGCTCAGAAAAGAGAAGGAAAACGGTGCACAGAAAAAAAAGAAACATCTATAGCAGTCTGTATTTCTTCTTAAAATCTAAAAGATTTTTATTGTCATATACACTGCAGTATTTGAACTGCATTCTGAAAAGGTCTGAAAACTTTTGTTTAGTTGTGCTTTTTTTTCCCCTTCCTGTGGCAACTGATTTTCTAAGACTGAGAGAAAGCAAACAAAACCAGAGAAAAGAGGTCTGGATGGCGTTACTGGGATGATTGAGTATCACGTCACGCAAAGAGCTCTCTTGTGAGAATTCGACACCAGTCTTGGCTAAGCTCAATAAAACACTGCTGGTCATTTAAAACACTGGGATGGAGACTTGCTGTGCTGAGGTCTCCTGCTGGGACACGTGTGGTCTGGGGCTTTAGCTACCTAAAACGTTTTTACCCCATTCACCACTCACCCAATCGTAAATAATACTGTATTTCCAACTGTACAATTAATTAACAAAACTTAAATGCTTAATTCCAGTCTCTGGTCAAGGTTTGCTTCCTCTTCTCAGTTTCTCACCATGCTCAAGTTGACCATGCTAATGGAACGCGGTCCTCCTTAGCCTTTGCTCAGATCTCACTGCCGTTTTGGGTTTGTTTAAATCACTACAAGCTGCACGTACGTTTTGAGTCAATCCAGTCTGAATATTATGGCCAACTGCATGAAAAACCGCTCCAGTCACAACCACTCAACACTTTTCAGAAGGAAAAAAAAGCTTCATGTCTGATAAATAAATATGCTTTTGGTTTGCGCCTTGGCTACAGAACCAGAACCCCTGGGCCTGTTGTAAAATCCTCCAGCATCATAATCGATGGGGTCACACATCCAGTTCCCATTAATATTCACAGCATAACAGTGTGGGCAATGATGCAGGTCATGGAAACTTCACAGGGGAAGCTGGAGCGAGACTGCGGACATGATCTAACAAGGTGATTGTAATGTGAAGCTCGGTAACTCCAGAATATATATATATATATATATATATATATATATATATATTCTCTCAACTCTAAATGATCACTACACATTTAAAAGTTTACTGAATATCAGAGAGGTGGGACTGAAATTACACCCGACACATCTCCTTTAGCTAGACAAACAATGCGTGCAGATGTACATCCCTTTTTTAAAATCCACATGAAATGGTTTGAGAGCCGAGATTTGATTGTGTTTATATGCGTATCCTTTTGCAATAAAAACTAATAGTGATGGCGTGAAGTTCTGGAACAGCCAATAGCATTCAAGATACAGGACGGTGTGGTGTACCAAAACAAATGCTATAGTACACTATATGGCCAAAAGTATTAGGACACCTGACCATCACACGCAACTGTGGTGCTTTACCAAACTTTTACCGCAAAATTGGAAGCACAATTGTATAGAATGTCTTTATATGCAATAGCATTACAATTTCCCTTCACTGGAACAAACAGGCTCAAACTTCTTTCATTGTGATAATGCCCGTCCACAAAGCGAGCTCCATGAAGACATGGTTTGCCAAGGTTAGAGTGGAAGAACTCGAGTTGCCCGACACCTTTGGAAAGAATTGGAAAGCTGAAAGTGTACCAAGCCTCCTCACGGGACATCGGCGTCCGTCTTTTTTTCTTTTTTTAGCCGTAGAGGATTTCTCAGTAACGCCTTCACCCACACATGTCCACTATAATCAGGATAACATCCTAGACGACGAGATGTGTGTGTTTTTGGAGATATGCTGCATGTGTATGACCCGAGGTCCAGCATTAGCGCTGCCGATGGTGAAAAGCAGTGCGGTCGTCACCGGGAGATATCTGAGCGGCAGATACAACTATATTGCTGATTTTTACTGATGTTGACCTTGTATAAAAATGGAAGTCTTAATTAGTCTGAGGTGATAACATTGCAGCAGGTCGGCAAGATTCACACAACAGCCAACTCAAACAAACTCCACCGTTTTCCAATAAGGAAAAACTCCAAGGATTCATTCGCAGTTGGAAAAAGGAAGAGTGCAGAAAGATACAGAGCCATAAACACACTGACAAACTATGTTTACTGCTAATGAGCAGCTACTGAAGAGCGAGACATGCGCTGGAGGCAGGACATATACATGTTCTAGAAAGGATCTGCTTGGACAAACAAAATTACAGAACGAGTCATCAAAAATTGTAATAAAATGGTCCCCGATGTGAGAAACTAATATCTGGAAAACTATTTTTGTATTTTTTCTGGATGCACTACCATATAGTGAATAACTGGTAAATAGAACACGAAAGGACAAACAAAAAGGTAAAAACCACCTTTTTCTCAATTTCAGGGACACCTTAAAAGTGCTTAACTAGGTCACAGAAGATAGAACACATGCCTCTGCATCATGCAGGAGTCCGCACTGCGGTGCCCAAAACACATCTTGAAAGTATTAAGTATAGTGGGATGCTATAATTCACTTGGATGCGACGAAGAACAAAATAAGGAGGACCATAATTAAGTTCTGACCATGTAGTCACGTTGAAGAAAATGTGCAGGAAACTTTGTCCTACTTTATCCAAGTGGGTTAACATCACTCCATGAAGTCTTCCAAGTTTCAGGATACTTTCTTAGCTATTTTAAACAGATAGCATTACAGCTCCAGTCATTAGTCAGAGCATGATGAACTGCTGCTGTTGATTCTGCCTGAAAATGCAGAGCTCCAAGATTAGTTGGCATATCAAATGGAATCTCCAAATCACGGAGTGGCCTCGCCTTTCTGACTTAGCTTTGCCGTTCTGAACTCAGCCTCGGGGGCTGAAAGAAAAACTGGAAAATGTTCTGCCTTAGAGAGACTGCCATTTTGTTTATTACTTTTCAGATGGCTAGATATGTAATGTTTGTTTTCAGACAGGGCTACAAAGCAGAAATGGACACAGCAGGCCTTTTTTTTTTTTTTTTTAAACCTATCTAGGTTAATAGTCTCACTCTTCCTCAATTTCTGCATTCTGAGAATCAAAACTGTGCAACGCTTATGAGACCACATACATCTGTCACAGAGTGCTACAGGTCAAGGTCACAGCTTCTCGTTTTCACTCCCTTTCTAGTCACAATATCAAGAAGAAGAAGAAGAAGAAAAAAAAAAAAAAAACACTAATAAGGCTAGCGAAACAGTTGAAAATGTGGAAGATCCGCAGATGAGATGTCAATGAGTTACATCTTTTCTATTTCTTCTTTTTTGGGAGGTGCGTTTATTCAAAAGAGGTGTACAAGTGAGACAGAACCTAATCCAAGATCCAGGCTAAGCAGTTTAACGTTAAGGATCTTGCTTAAGAGCTCAGGCTCTGGTAATAGTGGAAACTGAACTCCACACTTCTTTGGTGTGATAATGTCCTTTGCAGTAATATCATACAAACCCCCAACATATGGAGTGTGTCACCTGTTCATATATCAGACTGATATTTCTGGCGTGTGTATTCATTCCTGTCAAATGACAGAATTTGTGCGAAGTTCGAATACCCCCCATGAAAAATATGAAATATGTCTGAGGTCAGTGCTCCAACAAAAGCAGCTCAAAAACATCATATATCTCTCTAGCTCATTACAAACAGTCACATATGGAGAGAAAATAAAAGACACAAGCCAAGCTGTAATATATTTACATTCGATTCAAGGAGAGAACACCACATCTGATAGCTAAAAATTTTTGCTGAGAGTGCAAACACGATGTACTACAATGGAAACTTCTGTAGAAGTCATAGACTCACCTACAGAATTATATTTATCCTCAAACTTTTAGTTTATAGCATGAAATTCCCTCTGCATCCTTCTCCAGTGCCGTTGCTGCTTTACGGGCATGTCTGTCTACAAGGCATAGACTTGAATGACTCATGAAATAGTGGATTTCAAACCAATTATCTCTGTATTTTTGTAATTTGCATAAAGTTGAAAGAAGCCAAACTTATCTTGGCTCTCAACACTATGCTGTAAACACTCGCCCATTTACTTTCGTCAGCTTTAGGTGACGAATTCTCACGCAGTGGACATTTAGCCTTGAAGTCTGCCTCGTTTAGCCTTGTGCCTATGATCCTTGAAGTAAACAAAACACATCAATGATAAAATTCTCGATCTAATGCATCACATGTACAACAAACACAGACATGCAGATTACGAAGAGGACATGATAAAGCCGGACTCAAGCTGGAGAGAACGCTCAGGATTTGGGGGTTTTGATATCTTCTTTCCAGTCTGGTTGGTTATATCAAAATCAATGCAACTTTTGTTTCCTTCTACACTAACACAAGCTAAGGAAATGTTCTTATCTCTCTCTCCTGCAGCGATCATTTATTTACTGATCTCTCCACTTCTTTTATCCAAAAAAGGTATAAGAGTGAAGCATAGAAAAAAAATGTTAAGGGGTTAAAAAGGTCCATGCCTAAGGAGTCAGCAATTACTTTCATGGGATTCAAACTTCTGGTCACTATCACTGTGAAGACATGTCCAGTGCCAACTACAGGACAATTACAATGCATCAAATGAGCTTTTATTTGCAGAGATAGCAACTAATGTGATCACAGCTAACAACAAGTTTAAACTGAATGAGTTCAGATCTATTGATGATTGAGCATTTTACAATGTCTGTGGCACTTAAATCATTGTCTGTAGTTCTCTCTCTCTCACACACACACACACCTCTTCCTGTATGAGCTCAGTGTCCAAGTTTACAGTGAGGGCAAGAGAGACTGCTACTGAACCACTCACCACCAATAATCAACTAAAGAGTGACCGAATGTTTTCCAGGGCCTAAACACATGACCGTCTGTCTGACCGAAAAGCTGACAAAAGTTGTTTGTGATGAATCATGGTGCAGGGGTCAGTCATCAGGCACAACTTAGCAATAATCACTCAACACCAACACCTTTAGTTCCAGTGTTTTATCACAGCTCGGAAAGTGAATTACATAGGAAGCTGAGCTGGCCCTTGCTAGCTACTCGTTCATGACTACACGCCTTTATTTGGTAGGTCTAGACAAGCTGCATTTGTATTTATCTGCTCTACTGACAAAGAAAGAAATAAAAACACTGCTGGGAAGTTAAGACGGGAAAAAAAAACAAAAAAAAAAAAACCACAGTTTGACACGTTACCAAGGAACCACAAAAGACAAACTGAAGACATCTGAAAACGTAAAAGTTACACCTTTACCGCTCTCTGTTACAAAGCACAGATGCTGGAGACTCCTACCTGAAATGTTCAATAAAAATCTCACAGAAAACTTAACCATATTAATGAATACATGGCTTTTAATCTACAGAGGGAGAGACAACGCAAGCATCTGCTATGTGAATGAGAAGCTACTACAGAAACGATGACTTATCAGAACAAGTGCATTAATATAAATCTGTAGCTGCACTACTGTCAGAGCTACTTTTATAGAAAATTAATCAACACCTTCTGACCAATCCCATTTGAGAATTCAACAGTGATGGTGTAAATGAATAAAGGAAACATTCCAAGGAACAGGTCATGCTTTTTTTTTTCCATAACAATTTTTATTGATTCTCATACACATTTCAGAGTACAACAAAATATATCAATACAGAATCAACATTTTTTACCCCGATAACAGCCCCCCCCACCCCACCCAGGTTTACATTTGATTAATTTCCTTATGATTCATGTACATGTGATTTAATTACATATGATTCATTTTCATAAATCCATACAGAATCAAACTTTTAACCCCAGTAACACGCCCCCAAGCAAGATTTATATATGATTCATTTATATGTAATTTTACATGTGGTTCATCAACACATGATTAATTTTTCACCCCAAACCCCCCACCACCATCACCTCGGCACATGATGGCTACACTAACTATTGCTGGTTGTATAAATACTATAAAACCACCAATGGGCATAAGACTCAAGGGCACTATATAAATCTTATAAATCTTAAAAGGCGTGCCTGTCCTAGCCATGCTGAGATCAATATTCCTACTAACCATCTAATAAAGTAAACCATAGGGATATAAATAGTCAATAAGAGCTGGAGTGATTTCCCCTCCCCCTAACCATCCCCCAAACCCAGACACCCAAAGTCTCCATAACCCAAAGGAGACAGCATTGAATCACTCTATAACCAAAAGATGTCCACAATGAGACAACCTCTCGGAAAGTACGCTGAACTAACCAACCCTTACCAAAACAAAAGATTTCAGTAAGAGAAAAAATCCCCTAAACAGTCTGCGCACAATAACAGATATAATGTCCTTAACTTTATTAAAAAAATAAAAACAAATAAATAAAAAGGAGAACACGCTGCTGTGCAGGTGATCCAGTTCATCCTGATATCAAGAGTTTAACATAGTCCCCTGCTTCCTCTGCTGAAATAAAGTCCTTTTGGACACCGTTATGTGTAATGCGAAGCCGAGCTGGGTGAAGTATTCCATACCGCATGCCCTCAACATCACGAAGTTGACACCGAACCTCATTAAATGCAGCTCGAGCAC
>JAFFST010054135.1:243671-261296 GCA_022414735.1 Noturus placidus
TGCTCGCCCAATTTTTCAGTTTTTTATTTGTTTGAAATATCCAATAAATTTCATTCCACTTCATGATTGTGTCCCACTTGTTGATTCTTCACAAAAAATTAGTTTTATATCTTTATGTTTGAGGCCTGAAACGTGGCAAAAGGTCGAACAGTTCAAGGGGGCCGAAATACTTTCGCAAGGCACTGTAGCATCAACCACTAATGAAAATTCCAACAAGAACACAAAAGTGTGCTTTGTGTAAAGAACCACCCTCATATTATTTGAGAAACTAATTTGACAAAATTGTACTGATTTCGAAACAACAGGTCTTGGCTATGGATAATGAGTGTAATGAGCAGCGCCTAACGCTGACCTTAAGCAGCCCTCGAGGGAGATTCACTTTAACGAGTCAGTAACCCAGAGCATACTTCCTACTCCTGCTGATGTGAATGAGCTCTTTCTTTCTCTTCTCAGTCACACACTTCGCTGTGGGAGTTTAATTACTTTCAATCCTTTGCCTTTTCACCGAGCTCACTGTCTGCTAGGCCCACGCTGCATATTTCAGACCTGCTGCAATTTGTTTGTGTTTATCGTCGTCTGAGTCTCTTGCCCTGTGCTCGCTGTGCGTGCTAACAAATTTGGGTTTTTATGGCACGATGTTCTGTCAATCCTTTCACACAAAGCATGGAAGTACACAAATTATCCTGGAAGCAAACACAAAAATTTTAATGTTGATGTACTTTATTTAAACAGTGGTGTGTGTTTATTTGTGTAGGTTGAAGTTAGTTTTTTTAGTAACACTTTCCCAGATTTTTGTTGCCCCTGTCCCAATTTTTCTGAGACGTGTTGCAGCCATCAAATTCAAAACTACCTTATTTTTTTCTTAATATGGTACATTTACTCAGTTTAAATATTTGATATGTTTTCTATGTTCCATTGTGAATAACATGGGTTTGTAATAATTGCAAATTATTGCATTCTGTTTTTATTTACATTTTACACAGCATGCCAACTTTTTGAAATTGGGGTTGCAGATAAAAATTTAAAACAAATCCAATAATAATAGTGTTTTTGGAGCCTGGAACAAATCCCAAGGTACTTGGGGCACAAAGCGGGGGACACCTTGGTTGGGGTGCCAATCCATCGCAGGACACAAATCATACACCCATTCACACACTACGGATATTCTGGAAATGCCTACCAGCCTAAAACACATGTCTTTAGTCTGGGGGCGGATACCAGAGTACCTGGAGGAAACCCCTGAAGCACGGGGAGAACATGCAACCCCCAACCATTGAACTCCCTACCCTGAAGGTGCTAGGCAAACACTAATACATTATATAAAAGCTTCTATAGTAACATCAGGTGGATGCACTACATAAACAAATTAAAAAATCTTTGATGGGGCAAAATTGTCTGAAAGGAGACATTTATTTAACGTCTACAGAAGGAGTCACCAGTGTAAGTCAGAGCAAAAGCTGTAATTATACGTTTTCCAACATCAGGACAGAGGAGTTTATGCTTTGTGGTTACTCTAACATGACAAGCGGCATTTTATTAAGTTCAAGAGAGAGAAAAACAGAGAGGCCAGTGAGGGAATGACCATTTATAGATGCTATAATGTAAGTGAGAACAGGGACTAACTTGTTTCAGGGATGTTCCACAACATTAAATGCAAGTAAAAATGGATGAAAAAAAATGACGTCATTCAATTAATAAAAAAACTTCACTGGCAAATTGTGGTTGTATAAGAGGAATCAAACAGTTTTGGATGTGCTGTTATTGGAAAATAATCAGCTTTGAGGTGCTAACAGTAACTCATTGATTATTTTCCTAATATTGATGACATGTACACTTACTATATCACCAAGTATGATGTGCAGTTTTAAATAATGCAATCCTACTGTTTAAACGTTTCTTAGTTTGTATTTAAAGCATTTTTTCCTCATTATACTTTCGATTTTGAAACACTTTCTCGAAAGTAGTGGCTAAAAAAAACTCGCTTAGGTAATGTTCCTTCACTCCTATTCATCTCTGTAAGACTGGGAAGTCAAGAGGCAATCAACAAGCACTCTTATGCTGACATTCTGGAGATTTCTAAACCTGATGTGATGAAATTGATCTCCCGTGCTAATGGACAGCATTGTGTTCTGTGCAAAGAGGAAATAGATGTGAAATAGTCAGGAAGCAGGGCACACTCTGTGAACATGCCTCTGTCAACCGGCTGAAGCTTGATGTCATCTGACAACATTCGAGATAAGAAGTGAAGGATGAACGTAGTGAGTATATAGAGGAGTGTCTAGTTTTAAAACACACTTAGATATCCTGTTGGTGATTGCATGATAGTACAGTGTAAAATTCTTTATGAATCGACAAATATTAGAGAGGCCACAATTAAACCATTGTAGTAGTCATAATCCACACTAAAGGTCATGTTATATGCAAGCATGGTCATCTTAGCTAAACCCAGACGGCAAAATAATCTAAAAATAACCAAAACATCAGAACAACTCTGAGCCATGAAACACATGAGACTTCCCAAAGAATGAACCAACTGAAGTGTCTGTATACACATTAATGTGACAGTATTGAGATTTAGGAAATAGGAGCTAGTAACAAACAGGACGTGGCTGGAGACAACCAGGAAGTAAAACATGAAGCATACAAAACTTTTTATTAAATAAACTCTTATCAAGTGTTTTTAAAAGATTCATAACTAAAATTTTAAAAGGAATACTTGGCCAAAAAGGCACATTTCCCTATGCATTAGGAAACGTATAGCTAAGTTATTAGCTATAAGTATCAAATCATCCATAGACCATATATTGTACAAGCTATTTATACCATAGGCCTGTGAATTCTCTAATCTTTTTTTTTTCATAACAATTTTAATTGATTCTCATACACTTTTCAGAGTAACAAAATATATATCAATACAGAATCAACATTTTTTTTACCCAGATAACAGCCCCTCCCACCCCACCCAGGAAAGTTTACATATGATTAATTTACTCATGATTCATGTACGCAAATTCTCAAATCTGACTGGTCAGGATGTGTATTCACTTTCTTTTACAGGAGCGCCGACAGAAATGTTTTATTGTTTCTATAGTAACAGCTCATTCACAGGGATTGTAGGGAAGACACTCCACTTAAACAGATTTTAGAAATGGGTGTAATTGTTGATTTTGGTGAAGGTGAAAAAAGCTGTGTTTGTCATGTGAAATTCAAGAGAAAGTGAGGGAAGGACTGTTTATAGCTGTTTTAATGTACATGAGAACAAGAACTAACTTGTTTCATGGACGTTCCACAACATTAAACATTAAGTGGATAAAACTCATTTAAAATCATAGGCAAATTGCTGTGGTATAAGAATAAAGCACTTCAGGGTGGTAAAAGTAACCCTGCTTCATTACACCACCTTTATATGCACAGCTATGTGAAAAAAATAAGTACACCCCATGGAAATGGTTGTTTTTTTTTTTTTTACATATTTGGACAAGCAAACATTTGATCCTCTTTGAAACAGTGCCTATTAATAAAGCTGATATACTATCAAATTACATAAAATTTACATTTTGTAGTCATTTTCACAATTTAAATTAACAAAAAAACATGGAAAAAATAAGTATACCCCTACATTTATTACACCTTCAAATCCATAAAATTATAATCAGGTGTTGATTGTGTGCCAGTGATTAGAACCTGCTTAGTGAGTGCAGGTGGAACATCTCTTATTTATACCCCTCTCATATCTAGTGTCCTATCTTTCCCTTTGTTATTGAGGTGTGTGGTGTCATCATGCCAAGATCTAATGAGTTCTGTAAGGCCTTCAGAAAAAAAGGTTGTGGATGCATAGGAGTCTGGCAAGGGATTTAAAAAGATCTCCAAATTATTTGAAACACACCATTCCACTGCAATGAAAGACATCTACAAATGGCACGGATTTCAACAACTGCCAATTTGTCCAGGACTGGCCGTCCAAGCAAATTCAGCCCAAGAACAGACTGTCTGATGCAAAAAGAAGTCTCCAAGAAACCCAAAATTTCATCACAGGATCTGCTAGTGGGTCTTGCAATTGTTTGTGTCAAAGTGCATGCTTCTACAATCAAAAAGAGATTGCACAAATTTGACCTGCATGGGAGGCGTATCAGGAAAAAAAATCAAACATAGAATTGTTTGGTCACAGTAACAGCAGACATGTTTGGCTCAGACCAAAGACAGCTTTTCAGGAGAAGCACCTCATACCCACTGTGAAGCACAGTGATGGGAATTATATGGATTCTGGTTGCTTTGCTGCCTCAGGGACTGGACAGCTTGCATTCATTAATTCAACTATGAATTCTGCATCATATCAAAGAATGCTTGAAACTAATGTAAGGTCATCTGTCTGAAATTTGAAGTTGAACCAAAAGTGGACCTTTCAACAGGAAAATTATCCTAAGAACACAAGCAAATCCACCAAGGAATGGCTAAAAAAGAAGAAATGTAGGGTTATGGTATGGCCTAATCAAAGCCCGGAATTTAATCCCATTGAAATGTTGTGGGGGGATTTGAAACGAGCAGTACATGCAAGAAAACCATCAAACAACTGAAAGAACATTGCATGGAAGAGTGGCCAAAAATTCCAGGAAGCATGGTGAACAACTACGCAAAACACCAACAAGAAGTTATTTCTGCTAAAGGGGACAATACTACCCTCTGAGGCCAAGGATGTACTTACTTTTTCCACAAAAGAATGCCAAATCTATTGATATTTATGTTGAATAAATAACTGAAAAACTCATTTTCCTTATGGTTTTGTTCAAGTATATCAACTTCATTAATAGGCACAGTTTCAAAGAGGATCAAATGTTTGCTGTCCAAATATGTCAAAAACGCAAACAATTTCCATATGGTGTACGTATCTTCACATGACTATTTGTGCTATTTTTTATTTATAAAATTCTCTCTCATATATATATATATATATATATATATATATATATATATATATATATATATATATATATATATGCTTACTTATAAAAACACATTTTCTTTGTAGCTTCAATTCAAAATTGAGAAGAAAATGTAATTTTTGACTGACTAGACTGTATAATGTTTTGACAAACTACACCTTTATAATCTTACACATTAAGCCCATTAACTTCCAAACCCCTGACACAGAATTTGCAATCACATTAATTTCAGAAAATACCTGATGGACCTTTAATCCATTAGCAGTACACAACCATGCCCACTGCATACAGTGATACATTTTGCTAAATGCTTTTTGCTTGATTAATGTATACACTTGATTGACTTTGTTCTCTCTCATCAATATATTTATAGATATATTCATCCATTTAGCTGTCCATTTCCTGTTTTTTAAAAGCCATTTTAAAGAACACACATCTAATAGCATTTATTCACTAATGTAACTATTTATCTCACCGTGTGGGAATTATATTAAAGCTAGTGGAGATCTGTTACACCATATTCGTAGCACACAAACAAATGACTATGTTTATGAGAATTTCTTCTCACTGATGTCTCAGTAGTGACGAATAAACGACATAGTGAGCCATTTATAATCATTCATTTCCCTCTGGTGGTGAAAGCTGGTAGAATAAAAAGAAAAACCCATTTTATGCCCAAACTGGTGTGTAGGCATGTTAATTGTTATTTGGGCAACAAAGTTGTTTTGAAATGTGCAAGATGCGTAGCTAAAAGTTTAAGATAAAAGTTGAAAGTTCTTGTTAGTGTTAACAGTCACAGCGGCATTTGATAGGACAAAAATAAATAAAAATTCAATGAGCTGTAAAACAGCAGATAACATCTAGATTTTTGCTGTCAGCTCCTAAAGACAAAAGAGCTTCACCATTTTCCAGCTACATTCAATGACATTAATAAATGCCAAAATATAAGTAGCAGAGATGTTGGTGCAAACACTTGACTCAAAACCCCAGAACAGAGTGCAGCTATACAACACAGTTTGACAGTGATTAACAGTAAAGACTTAACTTGGCTATTTAGGAATTTATGAGATGATTATTGCAATAGGGTTGATTGTTAAAATGAACACTGATTGTACAGATGAGGAAGTGATGGAACTGGTCAAACTAAAGGAGTAAATAATAGCTGGATTGCTCTATTTAGGTAATGTAAGTAAGGAAAGATTTAATTATACAGCACTTTTTAAAACAATGTTTACAAAGTGCTTTACAGAAGGAAAATAAAATCAGTAGCAAAAAATAAAATCCAATAAATAAAATTTGTGGAAAATGAACTGATTTGAGGAAAGGCCCCAGTGAACAAATGCACTCCAAGATACTTTTTTAAAGTGCAAATAGAATCAACATGCAGGTCGTCAGGTAGAGACTTCCACAGTTTAGACCCATAGTGACTAAATGCTGACTCACCACTTTGTACAACCAGAAGGTTGCAGTTGGATAAACTAAATGACCGAGCAGGAATATATCTAGTGATCATATTAGGAAGGTGTGTTCTCCCCCAGTCCAAAGACATGCATGGTAGCCTGATTGGCATGTCCAAAGCGTTTGTAGTGTATTAATGGGTGTGTATGTGCATGTGATTGCTCCTTGTGATGGATTGGCACCCTGTCCAGGGTGTACCCCACCTTGTGCCCCATGCACCCTGGGATAGGCTCTAGGTTCCCCATGACCCTGAAGAAAAGGATAAGCAGTATAGAAGATGGATGGATTACGAAAGGTATGTAGGAGCACCACCATGAAGACATTTGAAAATGAATAATAGGATTTTAAAATCAATTCTGTAAGAAACATGTAGCCAGTGCAGTGATTTAAGTGCCAGCTAAATCCCACTGCAGCCTTATCAGTAGGTATTGCAATGTCATGGGTATGATTAAATGTCTGTAACAGCAGTTATACAGTAGTTCCTGCTACAAGGCAATTCACAGTAGTGACTGGAAGTCCGGATCATTTTACTGACTCATATCTTTGAATCTCGTTCAGCAAAATGAACAAGTCTATTTTTCCGAGTCATTTCAGCAGAATATAATTAAAATGGTACATGTTAAATTCCCCAACACATCTAGTACTTACGCAAACGTTGATCACATTAAAAATAACAAACAAACTATAGGTTAATGCAACCAAGGCCAAATTCCATCCATCCATCCATCCATCTTCAACCGCTTACTCCTTTTCAGGGTCACGGGGAACCTGGAGCCTATCCCAGGAGGCATCGGGCACAAGACGGGGTACACCCTGGACAGGGTGCCAGTCCATCGCAGGGCACAATCACATACTCACATTCATACACTAAGGACACTTTAGACACGCCAATCAACCTACCATGCATGTCTTTGGACTGGGGGAGGAAACCGGAGTACCCGGAGGAAACCCCCGACACACGGGGAGAACATGCAAACTCCGCACACATGATTCATTAATATCTTAGCATTAGGTCTTCAGGCGATGCAGACTGTTAGTTCACCTCACCTCCCGATCCGAATCGAACCCGAAGACTCGAGATGCGAACTAATCATACTGTTTCCGGTACAGAACCTGTAGGGATGTTGAAGCGCATGCTCGATCAACACAAAACGAACGAATTAATCTGAGACAACTCGTTGTTCCCGAGTCATATTAAAGTGCACCTATTATACCTTTTCAGATATTACTGTATCTTTCATGTAGTGTATAGCTGTTTGTGAATGGAAAAAAACCATCTGTAAAGTTTTAAAAATCAAAGCTTACGACAAACAGACTTATTGACTTCCAAAAGAAGGAACCGATTCTGATCACCTGAAACGAGTCACCAGCGATTCCAGACTTAATTCATGTAGGCTACTTCGTTTGGTAATGAAAGCCCCGCCTCTGGTCTTTATTGGCTGCTCGCTGACAGCTGTAGACCAATTACAACAGACTGGGACATCTGACCAATCAGAGCAGGGTATGATCTCTGAAAGGAGGAGTTAAGAATAAATCCTTTAGAACGAATCATTAAACAAGTCTTTTTTTTAATTATGAGCACAGTAAAGTGTTTTTTTTTTACATTGGATACATGTAAATCTATTGTAAATGGTTCGCTTATATAGCACTTTTATCCAAAGCGCTTTACACTGTGTCTCATTCACCCTTTCACACATACACCAATGGTAGCAGAGCTGCCATGCAAGGCATTAACTTGCCATCGGGAGAAACTTGAGGTTCAGTGTCTTGCCCAAAGACACTTCGATATGTGGAGTCACGTGGGTCGGGAATCGAACCGCCAACCCTACGATTAGTGGACAACTCGCTCCACCCGTACATACCATCCATCCATCTTCAACCGCTTACTCCTTTTCAGGGTCACGGGGAACCTGGAGCCTATCCCAGGAGGCATCAGGCACAAGGCAGGGTACACCCTGGACAGGGTGCCAGTCCATCACAGGGCACAATCACATACACACTCACATTTATACACTAAGGACACTTTAGACACGCCAATCAACCTACCATGCATGTCTTTGGACTGGGGGAGGAAACCGGAGTACCCGGAGGAAACCCCCGACACACGGGGAGAACATGCAAACTCCACACACACATGGCCCCGACGGGACTTGAACCCTGGACCCTGGAGGTGTGAGGCGAACGTGCTAACCACTAAGCCACATTTAAAACATTGACACATTTAAAACAAAATTAAGCACGTTTCAAAACCATAATAGGTGATAAATGAACATCACTAAATGACATTTGTATATTAATGCTCTCATTGTAATATGTTCTCGTTTCTATAGTATCAGCTCAATGCATGGCAGATGCTTCACATAAACAGATTTTAAAATGGGCAAAAGTGTTGTTATGATGACATTTTCTGTAAGGAGATGCTTATTTAACATTTGAGTAAGGAGTCTCCAGTGTCAGCAATTTCTAACAGGCCAAAAGTTGTAACTTTATGTTTCCCTACATCTTCAGGACAGGGAAGTTAATGCTTTGTTGTTTCTCTGTAACATGACAGGCTGCACGTTTTTGTGTGCTTTAGACTGACAAATAGACAAACGACTGTTTATAGTCACGTTCCACAACATTAAGTGTAACTACAAACGGTTGAAAGTAGCCTACAAATGTCTGGCAAATTGTTGTGATTATAAGAAGAAAAAAATCGGGTTGTGCTGTTCTAGAACCTTCGGGGTGTTCGCGTTAACTCGGCTTTATCATGCCACTCCACTTGTGTGATAGTTTTAATAGAACAGCACGGAATTGTGTAACACCTTTTGTACTGGAGTGCAGTTTAGGTGTCCGGAGAAATTGCCGGAATAAAAATCCCGGGTCCTTCAGGCAGACCGTTTAGCGTCGGAGCCGAGAGCTGTCACTTTGTTACGGATTTCATTCATTGTTCCTGGTTTCTCCTGAAGCGGATTTTCGTTATCTTTTCCCATCATGTTCGAGGAGGCGAGCGAGGTGTTTGAGAACATGCTGAAATCGTCCTTTCCGTTGACGATTATCGTGTTTTTGCCTGCAGTGTTGATCCTGGTGTCTCCGCTCCCAGCTGACGCGGCGCATGAATTCACGGTGTACCGCATGCAGCAGTATGACCTACAGGGACAGAACTACGGTGCACACCTCCCTCTTCTCAACACTCTATAACGCTTTCATTTCATCTGGCTTGGTTTAAATATTAGAAGGAACGCGGGAGTGATGGGTCTGAACACCGCGTGTGGGGGTCGTCCACATGCATATACGCCACATAAAAGTCCGCCTGCTTGTTATTTAAATGCTAGTTATGCTAGCTAGTTACTGTTAGCTGCTGGTAGCTGACTAGCATTGCGACGTTATTGAACTAAAACATTCAAAATAAACTTGCGCAAAAACGGAAAGGATGTTGATCTAATGTTGTTCTTGTAACGCTAAATACGTACACTGTTATTATATACAGGCGTAGGGAGATACAGTACTGTCAGATACATAAATATTGGCACCCTTCAACTGACAATGCAAAGATTATTTTATTCAGTTATTATAACTTTTCTTCTTTTCGTTTAATTCTCATAGGAGCTAATGAGTAATAGTAATTGACACCCACAAATAACATTTTGAAGTACTTGAAAACAAATTTCATGTCAGTTTACAAAACAAAAGCTGTTTTATGTATTGCACTTTTGTGTTGAACAAAAATCATTTTCTAACATATATTAAATCTAAACACACACAAAAAAACTGTTTGTTTTTAACGGTATGATGAATATTGGATATAAAAAAAAGTGCGCTCTGGGCTTTAGGAAAGATTAATAGGATCATGAATATTTCCAGGATATTTTCGGCTGGAAATAGGGCGATAGGATAGGGCGGCTGTGGCTCAGTTGGTAGAGCGGGTCGTCCACTAATCCACTAATCGTGGGGTTGGCGGTTCGAATCCCGGCCCGGGTGATCCCATGCCGAAGTGTCCTTGGGCAAGACACTGAACCCTAAGTTGCCCCCGATGGCAAGCTAGCACCTTGCATGCAGCTCTGCTACCATTGGTGTGTGAGTGTGCTCTCATTTGTAAGTCGCTTTGGATAAAAGCGTCTGCTAAATGAATAAATGTAAATGTAAATTTTAACTCCAAACCTGGTTGCGTCTGCCGGAAGATAAATGCTTGGTCATAAATGGATCATTGAAAAGATAAAGTCTTTTAGCTTATGTTCATTAAGGGGGCCAATAATTTAGCAGTTGACTGTATGTAATCATAATGTTGTTATTAGTTGGTATTTTCCCACTAACCCCACTGTGTTTACAGGATCGAGGAATGCAATTTTGAACACTGAAGCCCGTACGGTGGAGGCGGAGGTGCTAAGCCGTCGATGCGTGATGATGCGACTGGCTGATTTCTCCTACGAGAAATACCAGAAGGCTCTCCGGCAGTCTGCGGGGGCCGTTGTCATCATCCTCCCCAAGAACATGTCCACGATGCCCCAAGACATTGTGCAAGTAAGAGCTCAGAATCGATTTCTCATCATCTTTGTTCAGAGACTTAACACGCAACATTAAACATTTTTTTTTCCTGTAGCAGTTCATGGAGTTGGAGCCCGAGCTGATGGCCACAGAGACCATTGTTCCTGTGTACTTTTCTGTTGAGGATGATGAGCTGCTGTCAATTTACACCCAGACGCAGGTCTCCTCTTCCTCACAGGGCTCCTCCTCCGCGGCTGAAGGTACAACATGCCATCCAGCTGACAGTGCTGTTGAATTCTAGATTCTGATTGGTCAGATAGTGTTGATTCATTTTCTGTAACAGCAGCTCTGATAGAAGTTTAACTGTACATCACAGGTTTATATTAATGTGCTCATTCTAATTCTTTCTTCTTTCTTTTTGTCATCATTCTTTTCCTCTTTCACTACATTTCTTCCTTCTCTTGTTTTTTCTCCTCCTCTTCTTCATATGCATATTTCCCTTCTTCCTCTTTGTATTCCTCCTCTTATTTCTCTGCTTCCTCGTCCTCTTTATCTTTGTCTTTGTATCTGTTCATCTTTTGTCTTCTTTTTCTTCATCTTTGTCTACCTCTTCTTTTTCTTCATATTCCTTTTTTACATTCCTTTTCTTCCTCTTCCTTGTCCTCTTCTTTGTCTTCATCTTTTTGTTTGTCTTCTTCCTCCTCCTCCTGCATGCATTTTTCACAGTTTCCTTGAAATCTCATTATTTCATCACAAACACACACTAAGCTTGGGATTCCATAGTTTGGTCTTTTTTCTGGTGTGAATTTGAATAATTTTTCACCTTTTCTCCAGTGCTTCTGCACTCTGCCACTGCAAACGGATTCCAGATGGTGACGAGTGGAGCTCAGAGTAAAGCTGTGAGCGATTGGGCTATCACCAGCCTGGAGGTGAGTTTTCTCCTTCAGCTGTATATGGGTCTAGAAGGTTGAGAAATCAGGCCTTACTAAGTCCTAGAGCCAATAGTGGACCACTAATATTATTTTGGTACTTATTACGGTGTCAGCCTGTTTTGTTTTTATGTTCAATAATCAATTGATGATCCTATGCCATCATTACAATGCTTGTCTTGCTGCTGTTCTGCTGTTTCAGGGTAAATTAGCAGGAGCAGGAGGAGACGATCTGCCCACCATCGTGCTTGTGGCTCACTATGACTCTTTTGGAGTGGCTCCGGTGAGGAGTTATGCTATCATATGATGTGTTTTCAGTAATGTGATATATTGTACTTTAAAAAAAAATACTTTGGCAACTGATTTAGACTGAATAAAACAGTAACCGGTGGAGTTTGTGAAATTAAAACTGAATAATAACGATATATAATCATGAAATAAAAAAGATGCTTATTGCCAGCAGCCTAGTCAACTTTTTTATTTTTATTTTGTTGATATTATTAAGACATAACATTTGATATATTTAAAAAAAAGGGGGGGGGGGCAAAATTCACCCTGACATCAGCAAACTGTTTATCAGTGTTTATAATTAATGACATCCAGTGGCCTCCAGGATTTATTTTATAAAAAAAGTTTTTCATGTCTCCCCGAAGAGACCAGTGCAGCAGATAGGGGTTCAAGCATCAGTCAAAACCATCATGCTTGTCATAAGGTAGACCACGGCCTATCCAAACCGAGGTGGTTTTGGCCACGCCCCTCAACACTCAGCACCTACGTTGTATAACCGCATTGCATTTTGCAAGTCCAGTTTTTATCTCCAATATTTTGTATGTACTTAAACAATTAAGTCTAAACATACTTAATGTGTTTCTGGATGGAGTTTTAATGCTTACTTTTCTGATTTGTGTGTGTGTGTGTGTGTGTGTGTGTGTGTGTGTGTGTGTGTGTGGTGATAGTGGTTGTCGTATGGCGCTGACTCCAACGGCAGTGGTGTAGCAGTACTCCTGGAGCTGGCTCGACTCTTCTCTAAACTCTACTCTCACAAACGGACTCATGCAGGGTAAAAAAATCCACTCAATCAGTGTAGAATGTTTAGGGAATAAAATATGATCCGGAATATTCTTTCAAATTCCCATGTGTGAGCAGGCTTTCTTGTTCTTGTAGGTATAATGTGCTTTTTTTCTTGTCTGGAGGAGGGAAGTTTAACTATCAGGGCACTAAACGTTGGCTAGAGGATAATTTGGACCACACAGGTGAGTACACTTGTACTATATTTAAGGAATTAAACACTGTGTCATACTTTTTTATAGGAAAATAGTCAATGATGTGTAACAGAAGGTCACAAATTATTTTATTCCTTTTATACCACAGTAGTAGTGGTTGATTTCCTGATGTGTATATTTATTAAAGAATGACACACGATACTTCTTATGTTTGTAATTATGTGTAATGTTTTTTTATTTTTTATTATCTATTTTTTTTAAATGTTTTTTAAATCTCTGTTAGAGTCCAGTCTCCTGCAGGATAATGTGGCATTCGTCTTGTGTTTGGACACACTCGGGAATGGGGACAGTCTTTACCTGCATGTGTCTAAACCTCCTAAAGAAGGCACACCTCAGCACACTCTGCTCCGAGAGCTACAAACGGTAACACACTTGTGCGCACACACACACACACACTGCTAACTGCTTGCAGGGGATTGCAAAAAATACAAAAAAAACAACATTAATTAAAATTTGTCCTTTGCATTTTTGCATAATGTCATGCCATGTCCTTTTCTGTTCAAATGTTAACAAGGTCATATACAGTGCGTTTATATGGACAACAGTAATCTTCTATTAACCCGATTAAGACAATAATGTGATTAAGAAACTACCATGTAAACAGCAATTTTTAATTACCTTAATCTAATTAAGGTCATACTTATATGGAGTACTCCTGTTTTAGTCGCATTATGGACGTGTATTACAGACATGTAAACGGCGTAATCACATTGTTAACGTCGTGTGAGTTTTCACCGCATATTGCGACAGGACACGATCACACACGACAGTTCTCAACATTTTACGGCGAACAAGAGAGTTTGGCTGCGTTGCAAACCGGGTACATGCCTACTATAGGCCTGTAGTGGGGAAAAATACATGCATCTCGGCTACCATCTAGACGGTCAGTGCGTGGTCTGGGATGCTGCCCACGGCTTCAAGCAGTGGTTTATTTGCACGTACAGCATGACAAATAATTAACTGCACTTAAAGCGTTGGTAAAAAAATAAAATAAAAAAACACCCAAAACTGTATATGGTACCATAATGAAGACGAACTGTATGTTGATGCGTGAAATTCTGGAGGGACGTCAGATGGTGTGGCGCGGTGATGTAATGATTGTGCCGTTAATCTAATTATGTTCTATAACATGTAAAAGCGACTTTTGTAAACACCTTAATCACATTAATCACTTAATCACTCAGAGTAAGATCAATAATTAAATTACTGCTATCCATGTAAACGTAGTAATAGTCTTACTGCAAATAACTTTATATTGAAACAAAAAAGAAGACTGCTCATTTTTTGTGCGTATTTTTGAGTGATAACTGGAGCTCTTACTTAAAATACAGAAAAGTATAAATATTGTGTTGAGGGGGAAAAGTCGCAAGATGCGAAAGAGGCGCTTTTTTTCTGGGAGTGGTTACATTCACTTTATGGTAGAACTAGATGATGACGATAATAATAATAATACTAGATCTGTGTTCTCTTTGGTCATTAAAAAATGCTGTCATTCCACCAGACGACAGCAAAAATTCTGTTTGTTGTCTCTGTCTGCTAGGTATTTCTTGTTGTTAGTTTTGGGACTTATTTTTAGGACTTACTTTTTTTTTCCCTTTCTTTCATTTTTACAAATAAGTGTCCTGCAGAGTCGCGCTACATTAGTCTTGTTTAGGAAAAGTCTTTGGGCAAGGGGAACTTTTGTGTACATTTGATTTAAAATTTTATTCTCCTGTCAGGTTGTATCTCAGCAGTACCCGGAGCTGAAGTTCTCCATGGTGCATAAGAAGATCAACCTGGCTGACGACACCCTGGCGTGGGAGCACGAACGCTTCGGGATCCGCCGCCTTCCCGCCTTCACGCTCTCGCACCTGGAGAGCCATCGCAGCTCCATGCGCAACTCCATCATGGACATGCGGTCAGTGACAGTCTCTCTGCCATCCCATCGATCTGCTTGTTTTCTTGCATAATGAGCTAAAGCAGGGTGTTTGTGTGTCTAGGACTCGTGTAGATCTGAAAAAGCTCAGTAGGAACACTAAACTGATCGCAGAGGCTCTAGCGCGAGTTGTTTACAACCTGACTGAGAAGGTGAGGAAGCTTTTTATAGACTTCTTGACTATAATTCACAGATTGCAGCAGCTATGTCACTGAGAAATTCACTTGTCATTAGAAATGATAAAGGCTGGTTATTCGATGTCTGAAAATATTCTTTAAAGAAGTTGACATTCAGTATACTGCATACACAGATTCCAAATAACATTGAAGTGTCCAAGCTACTTTATAAAGTCACACTACAGTAATTTGTTCATGGTTTAAATAAACAACGACTGGGTGATGCGAGTGTTTTGTGTATTGTCTGCATATTCTGATCAGATCCTAGATCTCTAGTTTCAAATCAGGAATAAAACACAGAAGATGCCTGAAATGTTACAGACTTTACCACTGTTACAAAGCAAAAACGCTGGAGACTCCTTCCATAAATATTAAATAAACGTCTCCTTATCGAAAACTTCACCACCTGCTCAAAAATCTGTTTATATAGCGTGTCTACCATACACGTCCCCGTAAATGAGCTGTTACTATAGAAACAGAAACATTTTAGAATGAGCGCATTAATATAAATCTGTGATTTTCAGCTGTGCTACTGTCAGAGCTGCTGTTATAGAAAATCAATCAACATCTGACCAATCAGAATCCAGAATTCGAGCTCTCGTGTAATACACATAGTTGACTGATTTAAGTGTATTTATCAGTGATTTATGAAGGTAAAGTGAACACTGGACTAACTGCATCATGTGAATCTCACAGGGCACTAATGCAGATCTGGAGATCTTCACAGAGCAGATGGTAAGTGCGTGACTCATGGCTCATCCCTCGTCAGCTCTAGCATTGAGAATCTGTTTGCTATTTGATTTAGTTGTTTCAGCACACAGCATTTACAGCAAGGACCTGCCAGAAGAACTTGGGTTCTAGCTCTTATTATTTTCCATCAGAATGAAAGATGTTGATGATTGGCTTGTTGGTGAAGCGGTTTTACATTTAGTTGGCAATAACAAGAAGAAGAATGAATAATCCTTTTGTTATGAAATTTAAATGTTTTATGTAAGCAGAAAAGATAAATTGATCTAAACAAAATTAATTTGTGTTTTTTGGCTATGTAATTTTTTTTACTTCAGTTAAAAAATATTTTAAAGTTTACTAGGTAAACAAAATAATCATCCGCTGGATATTGGCTGATGCTCGGAATGTTTCAGTATCAGAAAAGAAATGGTGGTATTGTAGTGGTGCCATCACTAGTTAAAAATAAGTAACTTGCAGAAAATAAAGCGCTTGTCCCAAGTCTTTAACCTAGATTTAAAAAATAGTTCAATTTAGACCATGTGATATTTTCAGGGTGTTTTTTCCAGTCCTGTGTAAAATAGGTAAAATATATAAAATGTGTAAAATATAAAAGCTAAACTCAGTAAGAGCTGACTCTGACAATGCAAAGATTTTTGATTGTCTTTTATGTTTGTGTGTGATGACTCACACTGGTTAACCAATCATCAAAAACAAGTAACTCTGCCCACCTCAAAGTTCTGACCTTGAGCACCAACAGAGACAAAACCTCCATCCGGAAGTGCTCATTTCCATCAGCCCTTGCTCTTATGAGTTTTCTACAAAGTCTCTGTACTTGTGGATTCAATTTTATTAGATCAGGTTTGTTTATCCTGAAGAAAGTTCAGCGATAGCCCATGGTGATTCATTTCAGAGAGCTAGTTTTAATTTCCCAGCAGCCACTATGTACTTATGGTAATCCAGTAGGCAGAGGAACATTAATTTACTGGTGACTTATCTGGAAAATTTTCATTGTAGTTCACCACATCGCATCATACATGCTGTAATTAGCAGGTGCAGGAGGATCAGCTGCTCTCTCTGGTCGACTGGTTGAGTGCTCAGCCTCGAGCTGCCCAGCTGGTGGATAAAGACAGCAGCGTGGTCACCACCCTGGAATATTACCTCGGCCGCTACCTCAAAGACATCAAGAGGCATTTTGTCAAAGCAGACAAGAGGTACGTTTAACATAAGAAGCTCAACAGGATGGCACACAGTCGTATGTATGCATGTATGTATGAGTGCGTGTGTGTATACAGTATCTCACAAAAGTGAGTACACCCCTCACATATTTGTAAATATTTGATTATATCTTTTCATGTGACAACACTGAAGAAATGACACTTTGCTACAATGTAAAGTAGTGAGTGTACAGCTTGTGTAACAGTGTAAATTTGCTGTCCACTCAAAATAACAACACACAGACATTAATGTCTAAACCGATGGCAACAAAAGTGAGTACACCTCTAAGTGAAAATGGCAAATTCAGCCCAATTAGTCATTTTCCCTCCCCGGTGTCATATGACTTGTTAGTGTTACAAGGTCTCAGGTGTGAATGGGGAGCAGGTATGTTAAATTTCGTGTCATTGCTCTCACACTCCCTCATACTGGTCAAATGAAATATTTACAAAAATGTGAAGGGTGTACTCACTTTTGTGAGATACTGTGTGTGTGTGTGTGTGTGTGTGTATATATATA
>JAFFST010054135.1:261316-284753 GCA_022414735.1 Noturus placidus
ATATATATATATATATATATATATATATATATATATATATATATATATATATATAATATATATAATCAGTATTTATATAGCGCACTTATATAGCACTGTACACTGTGTCTCATTCACCCATTCACTCACACACCAATGGTAGCAGAGCTGCCATGCAAGGCACTAGCTTGCCATTGGGAGCAACTTAGGGTTCAGTGTCTTGCCCAAGGACACTTCAGCATGTGGAGTCACATGGGCCAGGAATCAAACCGCAAACCCTACGATTAGTGGATTAGTGGACAACCCACTCTACCACCTGCACCACAACTGCATATAATAACACACACACACACACACACATCTCCATCCCATTGCCTCTCGCACAACTTTCTCCATTTAAAAAAAAAAAAATTTCAAACCTTTTCTCCTAGGGATCCTGAGTTTGTCTTCTATGATCAGCTGAAACAGACAATGAATGCATACAGGTGAATATCCACCACAGAATATACATAATGTTTAGAGATTTTCAGTGTCATCTAACATTTATAAAGTTTCTCTCACTACATGTGTGAAATGAGTTGTTAAATGTAAATGTATTAGTCAAAGTGACATTTTAGTCAGAAACTTGCTAACACCGACACATATGTTGTTGTAATAAACACTGTCTACTTTGATGGCTGCTTTCAGGCTGAAGTTTATGCATGGTTGTAATTAACATAACACTTTTCTTCGTTCCAAAATTCTTTCAGAGTAAAACCAGCCATCTTTGACCTGCTGCTGGCGCTGTGCATTGCTGCATATCTTGGCATCGTGTACTTGGCTGTCCAGGTGAGGGGGAAAAACAAGTTTATTATTTTCCTATAAGGTCATGTTCTGAAGTGTTATAGTTCTTACAACACAGTACAGTGAGGGGGGGGAAGTATTTGATCCCCTGCTGATTTTATACGTTTGCCTACTGACAAAAGAAATGATCAGTCTATAATTTTAATGGTAGGTTTATTTGAACAGTGAGCGACAGAATAACAACAAGAACATACAGAAAAATGCATGTCAAAAATGTTAAAAATTGATTTGCATTGAAGGTCTCAGATGTGTTAAATTTGGTGTCATCGCTCTCACACTCTTTCATACTGTACTGGTCACTGGAAGTTCAACATGGCACCTCATGGCAAAGAACTCTCTGAGGATCTGAAAAAAAGAATTATTGCTCTACATAAAGATTGCCTAGGCCAGGGGTGCACAATATGTCGATCACGATTGACCTGTTGATCGTGATCGACCGGTCGATCGCAAAGGAATTGCGGGTAGATCGCCATTTAAAAAAACAGGACAGGACAGCCAGTTTGAGATCTAGTCTTTTCTCTCATCACGCATGTGATCAAATGCGCCAACACTAAAGACTAGCGAGTGAAATCACTGAGTTAACTTTCCAAATTATTCCTACTGAAGAAAGGGTACAAAATGAGCAAATGCAGCATTTGCAGCGCAGATGGATTCATTGCCAAGTGCAGGGAAGATGATCTGAGGATGAAACTAACCAAGATTCCCTCAGTAGTGGCGAGCGAAGAGGGAAGAGCCCAGCGCCGAATCCCCCGTACCCTCGCGTGCATGGGGAAATGTGGCGTACGGAAGTCTGCATCGCTTGGCGCGGGCCGGGGGCCATTCAGCTGAAGTCCAGGGCTCATGGACAGTTTTGGAACTTACTCACAGGGGAAAAGTACCCAAACATGAGGACATGTGCAACCTCCTTGACTGCATTATTTGTCTCCACTTATTTCTGTGAGTCAGCCTTTTCCCACATGAAGATTATTAAGTCCAAATACCGTTCCACAATCACTGATCATCATTTGGAGGCCTGCTGGAGGCTGGTTACCAGCAGCTACTGTCCGTACTCTCCAACCCTGGCTGATTCTATTCAGTGCACATCATCAGAGTGAGGTACTGACCAAAAATGTACTGAATTGTAGTGTGCCATAAGGGATCATGCAGTTATGCAAGGGACATGAACATATATTATGTGTGTGTGTATATATATTTGAAGTATACTCAGTGTGTGTGTATTTGTGTGTATATATATGTTTCGCATGTTTAGTGTATGTGGATCTCTTTGACTGGTCATGTCAAAAAAGTGTGTGCACCCCTGGCCTAGGCTATAAGAAGATTGCCAAGATTCTGACACTGAGCTGCAGCACGGTGTCCAAGACCTTACAGCGGTTTAACAGGACAGGTTCCACTCAGAACAGGCCTCGCCATGGTTGACCAAAGAAGTTGAATGCACGTACTCGGCGTCATATCCAGAGGTTGTCTTTGGTAAACCAAGATCAACTTAGTTCAGATGGTGTCAAGCGTGTGTGGCAGCAACCAGGTGAGGAGTACAAAGACAAGTGTGTATTGCCTAGTGTCAAGCATGGTGGTGGAAGTGTTATGGTCTGGAGCTGTACGAGTGCTGCCGGCACTGGGGAGCTACAGTCATTGAGGGAACCATGAATGCCAACATGTACTGTGGCATATTGAAACAGAGCCTGATAAGTATGCAGTATTCCAGCATGATAACGACCCCAAACACACCTCCAGGATGACCACTGCCTTGCTAAAGAAGCTGAGGGTGAAGGTGATGGACTGGCCAAGCATGTCTCCAGACCTAAACCCTATTGAGCATCTGTGGGGCATCCTCAAACAGAAGGTGGAGGAGCACAAGGTCTCTAACATCCACCAGCTCTGTGATGTCGTCATGGAGGAGTGGAAGAGGACTCCAGTGGCAACCTGTGAAGCTCTGGTGATCTCCATGCCCAAGAGGGTTAAGGCAGTGCTGGAAAATAATGGTGGCCATACAAAATATTGACACTTTGGGCCAATTTGGACATTTTCACTTAGGGGTGTACTCACCTTTGTTGCCAGCGGTTTAGACATTAATGGCTGTGTGTTGAGTTATTTTGATGGGACAGCAAATTCACACTGTTACACAAGCTGTACACTCACTACTTTACATTGTAGCAAAGTGTCATTTCTTCAGTGTTGTCACATGAAAATATATAATCAAATATTTACAAAAATGTGAGGGGTGTACTCACTTGAGATACTGTATATGTAGCTTTTGTCCAGTGACATGTACAATAAGGGTCTGAGCAGTATTTCAGAGAATAAGACTATTGATAAAATAACACTTACTTTGATTTATGCTTAGATTTATGGTAGAATTTTGAACTGCATTTCTCTTGCAGTGCATTATGGGTAACAAGTCTGTGTGAAAAAGGAAAATGGATGTTGTTGAGAGATTGTGTAGTTTGGGACACCTAAAGTGCTGTTTAACTTTCTTGCACTTTGTCCTTGCAGCATTTTGGCATTTTGTACAGTGTTCTTCGCCGGGTCACAGCACCACGAGTCAAGCAGCATTAACACTACTCCAGCTCACTTCATCCCTGCAATATGAGGGACTCCTGTAGTCCCACCACGGAGCCAAGTGTGTGTTCATTTTTTCCCTCTGATACGTTTCTTCTTTCTTTTCTTTTTTCTTAATTTTTTTGGGAAATGGAACATCATTTCCTTGTCATGGTTGCTGTGTGTGCGTTTGCCTGCTTGCCCTCCTTTGTATAGGGACAGCATTTTTACAGTCTTCCTTTCTGTCCAACACTGCCTCATTCCCCTCTGCCTCAGTATGAAGCTAGTGCGATCTCTGCCAAGCAACAGTAAGTCGTTTTCTCAGGCAGCTAAAGTCAAAATGGGCCAAATTGCAGCTTAGTGTTAGCTAGATGGAGAAAGCTGGTCAGTTTGGAAACTGTTCATGTGTGACGCCTTATTTTAGTCAAGAATTTATTTAACATTAGTACAGCTCGATAAACGTGTTCATCCTTACACGTCCTGATTTTGCAGAGACAACAGCTCCGCCCTTATTGACCAAGGGACACAGGTTAAATTTGATCGGGGGAAAAGCATCACTTGATCATGTGATGACCTCTTAGTTTTCATTTGACTTTTTTGCCACAAATTGGTGCTAATCCTGAACTCACACGGGCAGCAACGTGACATGCTTAAGCTAACAGAAGTCATTTAATTTAAAATCAAAGTAACTGATAACGGTGTGAAATGGGAAGGGACAGGCAACATGGCAAAGCTGAGCAAAGTTTAATTTTATGCAAATGAGAAGCGACTACCAATAGGAGTAGGGGAGGGGGTTGTGTTTCTTTTCCCGCCACAACTGTGAAACATTTTCCATGTTTTTGTTTCTACATTTATTTTCCAAATCGCAGCTCCTGAGACTTCCCTGCTGGAAAAAAAAAAACAATAGAAACAATCGCAGAAATTCTAATGGTTTGCACTACAAATATCATTACAAACCATCAGCTTACCATTAAAACCATTGTCATTGCTGGTCCATAATGCCACCAACAGAAGTCAACAAATTACATGTAGAGACCCACAGGGACCATTACAGTTTCCATTAAAACCAATACAATTCCCATTATAACTATTGCAAATTCTATGAGGGTTTCTGTTGATTTTTTTCAGCAGGGTGGTTCTGATGCTACATGTTTAAAGTTTTCGGTACATCAAATTTTTACACGTTTTACAAAAACGTAAAAAGGCTGTTCTGAATTGTAAAAAGTAAAATGTCTGTCTTGGCTTTTTTTTCTTTCACTAGTAGATAAGTACATACAACACTAATACATTTAAGTGTTTTACCCCTTTTTTATATTCGGAAAAACAACTGATTTGTGGTCAAAGGGGTGGTTTGATGCATTTTATTTTTTCAAAAATCAGAAGTGCCCTCGAACGAGTGGTGTAGTGCAAAAAATGATTGTTTAAAGTACACAATATAAGTAGCTTAGCGACCTCCAGTTAAGCTAGTAAGCTATCTAAGGTAACTTTCAGTAAACATGTCATGAATTTAAACTTTTGCTAATGGCTGGTTGGATTTAACCTAGGCTCTGCCCTTGTTAACTCAGGGAAACCTGTCACTCAGCAAAATCATCTATCCATCCTCTAGAGTACAAATACAATGTTAATATATTTGATATTAAAGAACCTGAGTATTAATTTCCTCATTAATGTTAATAACTTCATATTTAGCTTTCCATCAGATTTCATTCATCTACCACTTTGGATAGCCATAACAGTGCGCTGAATTAAACACAATATACCTCGTCCATCCTTTCATTCGTTCTACACCACGCCAGATCCGGAGTCACTCATTCACATTCTTCAGCGAGAGCGAGACACCTTTTTCCCCCTGCTTCAGGTCTTTCTGCTGTTATTTATGGAAGCTGATGAAGCTTCACCTTGCACTGATTTTACACAATTTCCTTTGTTTCGCTGAGATCTGAGGTTTTGTCGGCTGTGCGTGAGCCTGTGTACGAAAACTTGGACACTTGCAGCAAAATTTAAATAAATAAATAGATAGGTCGAGGAATAAAGTGTTTTGTTGAAATACATCTGTGATGCTGATTTTCATTGAAAAACATGTTTAAGTTATAAAAAAAAAGTCTGTATTCATTATTAGACTTAAAAATTTCAAGTTTATTTCCCAAAATATATAGTCCAAGGAAATGTCTTTACATGTTCAAGAAATTAATCAAAGCCCTTTTTGTCCATTCAGTTATTTCAAAACCAACATTAAAAACGGTGCAGTTTTCTATGTTATTTTGTACAGCCCAATGTTGAACATGTATTCTAAAACAATGCGGTTTTCAGTGTGTGACATTTTTTGTACATTTATATTTACACACTGCAGAACTAAGAAACAAAATCCCCACTCAGCTAACAGCAGTGCTGTGGTCACAAACGGACTGAAAAATGCTAGAACATGATTAATACACTACATGAGGCAGCGATACTGTTCCCACTCCTGTGATTCTTGATTATTTTCCTATAGCATCATATCCTGAAATGTTTTATTTCTCTCATACAACAGCAATTGTAAAGGAGTCTGGAGACTTCTTCCATACATGTTTCATAAATGTCTTCTTTGCATGAATGAGCTGCTACTATAGTAACGATAACATATTAGAATGAACACATTAATATAAACCTGCAATACTGCCAGAGTGGATGTTATAGAAAATTAATCAAGACCATCTGACCAATCAGAATTCAACAGCGTGTGGTGTAAAGGGATCTGATGAACTTGGTGTATATCAGGTTCTCCTTTGGCACATTTAAGACCTTAAAAGACAGGAAAACAGTGAACCTGCACAGCAATACATTACATTTGAACCTGTGTGGTGGTTTTAAGTAGTCTTGGGCTTGCTGTAATGATAATCTATTTGTCATGTAGCTTGAGTAATAATCAGTGTCACTTCACATACATGCTCAGGCATGTCCAGAATAAACTCCTCTTAATTGTTCACAAAGTGATCATTAAAAAAAATCAGCAGAGAATTACGGTCCTGCAAGGAAAGCAGTCAGTCAACACAGGTAGCGTGAACCTGTTTACAGCTGGATCAAAACAAAGACAATACAAGCAATATTTGTTAACATTAGCATGTACCAAGGTCTCTCTGTCAAAAATCCCCATGTACTGGATGCTCACTTGGCGCTCTATGATGCATTTACTGTGTTCTTCAATATGGATGTGCAAATAAAAATAATAACTGCAGGAACTGGCGTGAGTGAAAGTAAAAATCTAATTACACACAAACTTCTAACGTGAACAGATTTGGGCTCTTCAGAGATTGTATTGGATTTTAATGTTCTAAAACACTTATTAAAAGTGAGGCTCAATATGAAAGAATCCCATAAGGCTTTTACGGTGTATCTAGTAAACACTCATTGTTCTGTGTAGACTGTTTTTTGGTTTAGATCGATTACAGATTAAAAACATGACAGGATGGAAGGCCAGAGACATGTTTCCCTGCAGTTCTCACCTGGTTTCCCACTGAAGCTAAGCAGTGTTGAGCCTGGCCAGGAGACCGTCTGGGGAAACTAAGGTTGCTGCTGGAAGTGGTATTAGTGAGGTGAGCAGGTGGTGCTCACCCTGTGGTCTGTGTGGGGCCTAATACCCCAGTATAGTGAAGGGGACACTACACTGTTAAAACAGCACTGTCTTTTGGATGTGACGTTAAACAAGTCCTGACTCTGTGGTCGTTAAAAATCCCCCTATTAGCCCTCATCACGGCCCCCTAATAATCCCCATCCCTGAATTGGCTACATCACTCCCCTCTCCACTAATAGTCAGTGTGTGGTGATGGGTTTGGCTCACTATGGCTGTCGTGGATGCTAGAAACTAGTGGTGGTTGAGGAGATTTTCCTCTCATACTATGTAAAGAGCTTTGAGGGTCTAGAAAAGCGCTATATAAATTAAATTAAACTGTAACGTGCATTTTATGAAAGCATTTTATGATGTATAGAATTCATCGTAATGCACTGTGGAATACTTGTGTAAGGTTTGAACTACATGATTTCCAAGATGGACCATGGGAAAGTTACATTTTAAATCAGTGGAAATTGCTATAAAGGCAGATGATTTCATGCAAAACAAGGAATCGGGATCGAAAATGGCTCCTGGTGCATACGAGTTGTCTGTTAAGTGATTTGGTGGAGTTTGTACAATGATACCTGAAGTCTATGAAGTTTTACATATTAGCAACTTTGGGTAAGAAGAAATCTGAATAAATCTCATTTATGTACCCTTAAAGAAAAATGTAGCTAAGCAAATAATTAAAGGGTGTATAATTAACGAATCTAAACAGCCCCATGATGGTATTAATAACTTATACACACTAAAACTTTTCCTTCACTTCTACCCGTTTTTGCGACATTTAAACACGGATCCCCTAAATTAATATTCACAGTTTTAGTAAAACGAGGACAAAAAAACATTACAAACTAAAATGATCAGGGATATTTTTCTTGTTGTTCCTGCAGTAAAGACAGAGAGCCAGAGTCAAACTGCCCTTTTTTGTTCCTGGTAATTGCTGTAGAGGGCCAGCAGGTGACAGTAATGAGCCTGTTATTGGTGCTTCTTGCCGATTCCATTCTGCATGTGATTCCTACAGACAGACAGACAGACAGAGAGAGAGAGAGAGAGAGAGAGAGAGAGAGTGTGTGTTGAGGATAAGGTGAATGTCCTTGGTGTATCATTTCACTTGAAAGTGACAGAGATAAGGCCAGGACTCATGCCAGCAAGTCAGCAATTTAATCCTATCTGTATGTTCTGCTGGTGAAACACTGCCAGATCCTATTAAACTCAATCAGACTTTATGAAACCCTGGCAGATCCTATAAGACCCATATCAAACGCGAATAGGAACCTGAGACTGTATGAGACTTTATGGGACTCTAAGAGATCCCATCAGACAATATGATAATCTATGACTATCAGACCCTAGATTACTGAGATCAGACCCTGTGAAGGAGGTGTGGCTTCAAAGCCTGTCAGTGTCACAGAAGGACGTGTGACCTCAGTGCCAATCAATCTCAGTGAAGAAGGCGTGGCCCTAAGAGCCTGTCCATAAGTCCCAGTAAAGGAGGTGTGGCATCTATGTCAATCAGTTTCAGTGACAGATCTGTGGCCCCGCTGTCAGTCCCTGTGAAGGAGGTATTGGCTGCATCCGAATAGCTCTACTCTACCACTGTACAGTAGGCGAAAAGAAGTAAAGGAGCAGTATGTCCGAATTCTGAGTATTCATAAATCAGTAAGGTGAGAAATACCCGGATGAACTACTGCTTCCGCTGAGATTCTGCAGTTGGGAACCCATGGACACAGCGCTATCCCATAAGGCAACGGGACTGGCGTGGAGCTGCTGTCAGAATCAAAAATGGTGGAATGCAGGATGTCAGCTCATAACAAGTCACATGACAGTGCCAACATACCAGATGTAGAATGTCTGGATTGTATTCATGCTACATATTTATAATTATACTTTTATACATTTATACGTACTGTATCAACGGCCAAGCAGTCACAGTACGCGATTTCAAACGCAGCCATGGTTCTGTGTTTGACTGCTCTGGTGAAAGAGGCTCAGTGTCTAGTGGTCCCAGTAAAGGAAACATGGCCTTGAACATAACATGACAAAACAGCAACCCAAACCCCCAAATAAGAATGGAATGGTTCCAAATTATGCACTAGTCGCATGTTGTTAGTCGAAAACAGCTGCAGGATTCCACCTTTAGTCCATATTTGTGAACTATTCCAGCTTAGTGTACACTTGATTCAGGTAATAAAGTGCTAATAATGTGTTCAGGTGTTCTGAGAACAGAGCAAAAACATACACAAACAAAACTAACCCCAACATAAATGGTAAATAAATGGCGCACTTATATATCGCTTTTATCCAAAGCGCTTTACACTGTTTCTCATTCACCCATTCACACACACACCAATGGTAGCAGAGCTGCCATGCAAGGTGCTAGCTTGCCATCGGGAGCAACTTGGGGTTCAGTGTCTTGCCCAAGGACACTTCGATATGTCCAGTCACGTGGGCCGGGAATCGAACCACCAACCCTACGGTTAGTGGTCAAGCTGCTCTACCAACTGCGCCTTTCCCCCCACTCACCCATCTCCAGAGCACTGATGTCCTGAGTCATGCTTCTCGGTCTTGATCGATTCCTGGACCTCGTTTTCTTCATACTCGCGAACATCATTGATCCCCTTCATCTGCCCGGTCAGAACCTTCACCACCATCTGCACGATGAACTATAAAGCACACGCAAATGGGGTTGAGTTTAGCGAGTGAGCTCTCTCATAGAACAAAGTGAGTGTGGAGGCTAAACTGAATTGAATCAAACTGACTGAATCATTGGAATCGTGTACATCCAGGCATCAGTAACAAACAAGTCTATAATTCAAGCTACCGATATATCTTTTATCATGTGTATATAAAGATTTTCACTCATTCATGTCAGTAAATTGTCTCTGAGTAATCACTCAAGGTTACTAGAACTTGCTTTTTTAAATCTTGAAAACACTGTCACTTTTTTTTCCAGGAGTTTTATCAGTTCAGCTAAGTGTTGAGAAATTCCATGCTTTACACAAATTCAAGCCTTTGGAGCTTAATGATCGTCATGTGACCCTAAAGGAAAGGTTCCGGGAGGGGAAAAAGAAAATCCAAATGTACACAACTTCCCTTTACAGTTTTTCTTGTAAAAGTTTAAACATGATACAATGAAAAATGGAATAATGATTTTTGTTAAATAGTTTTCCTTGAATTGTAGCTCTCCATGTTCTCCTGGTTGATCTTTTATGTGATTTTTGATTTCACATTCAGTGGTATAAAGGTATATTTACTTATAAACCTTCCTATTCATTCCCATCTGCTCCTTTCGCTCCTCAAGATGAAGTTTCTCAGAGGTTTTCAGGCTACTGCAGTTCTACAATAAGGTTCCATACCATTTAGTTTATGGTGTAGTCTACACTTGCAGAATGTGCGTATGAGTTTGCAGTCACTACATTGCTGAAGATGAAAATGCACAAGTAAGTAACATCTACAGACTTCTCCACAAGTGAAGAAGAACAAACTCAGTCATTCGGAAGTTATTAAATATATGTGTGCGTAAATTATATATATGACAAAATGTAATGGCATTGATTACAAAAGGTTGCACGCTATATGCTACATGAGGTTAGGTGAGAAAAAGGCCTCAGCACACTTATGAGACTGGGTTCCCTTTTGTGTCTGGTTCCTCTCAAGTTCATCCTCACGTTGTCTCAGGGAGTATCTCATTGCAATCAACGCTTCTGGCTTAATTATTAGGGATAATCTTATCAATTTAAAATTTAGATCCTGCATTCATACATTTCTGTAAAGTTGCTTTATGATGATGTCCATTGTTAAAATCATTATACAAGTAAAATTGTACTGAATTGAATATTCTCTTTGGTTTCATACTGTCAGTCATGTATGAGTGCCCCAGTACTGCCTGGGGTGCTGTTAAAATGTTTTATTTTTTTACTTTAATTTTGCTACAGGCAGCAAAGCGCCAATCCTCAGAGTCTTGGAATTGCGCCATATTGTTTGTGGAAGCCAACTGAACATCATACTGAGGTCATGCAAACTACTAGTTAGACACCGGACCCGTTTTCTCTGATCTGTGTGTGTGTGTGTGTGTGTGTATGTTAACAACTTCATTGTTGGAGAAAGTTACTGTTCTAATACAGATTTATTATAACAGTAACTTTCTCCAACAATGAAGGAGAAACAGCATTCTTGGTAACAGCAACCTTTCCTATTGCAGTGACTGTTTTGTGATAAAATGTTTTATCCGCTTGGAAAAACTGCTTTTTGTCGTTTTGTCTTGTTAGACTAATAGAATATTAGCTAGCTAGAGCTAGCATACCTGAAGTCACTTAGGTTAAATCTGTGTGTGTCAAATTCAAACCTGTAGTTGAAATAAACACTGGCTAGTTTAGTGTGTTAGCGTTGCAAATCACAAACATGTCTACACTGAGTGTGATGAAAACGTGATTCATGATTTGTTGGTGGACAATAATATGAATGCACTGGAGTGAGTTTATCCAGAAATTTGAAACTGTATTATTTTGCATAGTACAATTTGGGTTTGTGTTTTGTGTTAATGATCAGGTGCGCTCAGATGGCCTGCGACTTGAAAGGACTTGCTAAATTACACAATCTAGATACATTTTTTATAGAAGAGTGATTGATTGTTCAGCGTTATTTCAGAGCCACAGTGTCTTACCAGGAACCAGTAGATGTTCATGAGCAGCAGTGCAAACAGCAGAGCGTTGAAGAAAAAGTAGAAAGGGATATTGGGGACGGACTGCAGGCTAGTGACGTAAGAGGCGTACAGCACTTTGAGGGGGAACCAGTACAGTCGGAAGCAGAACCTGTACAGGAGACAAGCACAGGGTTGCGTGAAATACCAGCAACTCAGCAGGAGGTAGAAAAAAAAATATAGCAAACTGGAGAAAACAAAAGAAGTCAGAAAGAAGATAAGAGCAGAACTAAAACAATGCTTAACAACAACAACAATAATGCAATAAATGATGCATGCAGGATTCTCCAAAGAAATGAAGTATTACTACTGTATGTCTTCAAATGGAAATTACATTAAGCCAAGCTTACAGAGTCGTGTAGTTTATACATGTTTACACCACAGCGTTGTTGAGTTCTGGATTCTGATTGGTCAGAAGGTTTTATTTATAGGATTAATTTCCTCTAACAGTAATGCTTCTGCAAATCATATTTTTATATTAATGTGCTTGTTGACATATGGTAACTTTTTTTGTAATTTGTGTATTTATTTAACATTTATGGAAGGAGTCAACAGTGACGGTCAGAAGTAAAGCTGTAACTAAGCTTTCTGACATCTTCCCGACAGAGGAGTTTATACTTTGCGGTTTCTCGCCTACATGATAAAGTTAATCAGACAAATAAAAACACAGCTTAAGAGAAAGACAAAGAGAGGCTGATGAGGGAATGACTGTTTGTAGCTGCTGTAATGTAAGTGAGAACAGGAACTAACTTGTTTCCTAGGCATTCCACAACATTGAACATAACTTTAAATGGGGGAAAAAAAAGTATGATAGTATTGTTCCTAAATAAGATGTACTGTAAAGGTTAGCAAATTTCTGTGGTATTAGAGGAATAAAACACTATGGGAGATGCTGTTATTGAAAAATAATCAACTTCAGGGTGGTAATGGTAACTCTGCTTCATTACACCACCACATCACTCATGAAAAACTTTTTTTTTAAAACTACATTAAGTTCATTAGAAATCATAGACAGATAATCAAAGTACAATCATGTGCACCAGCATGTACCTTCAACATTGCAGGAGTAAAATGTTATTCTTTTGAAGTGTTGTTGCTATGTGTTACTCATTTCTTATTATTCTTCTAATTTATCATTTTTGGATAATGTTTTTAGTTCTCTTTTCCACCTCTGTTGACTGACTGAGTAACTCACAAGCAAGTGTGTGAATAAGTGGGACAATTTTATTTTTTAATAGCCCATGGCCCAATTTTAAAATGGTCACAGACTACAAATAGCTGTAGTTTGGATGCCACTGCCCTTGCAGTGGTGTATTTGGAAGCTGTAAGCAGATGTCCTGATTTTAGATTCTGTGAATTTTGACCAAAATCTCACAGATGTTTAGTTATACTTTGTCTTTACAGAGAGATCAGAAGAGTGTGTGTGTGTGTGTGTGTGTGTGTGTTTCATGTGCAGGTCTCACCATGTGATGCCAAAGCCCAGAAAGCTCACGCTGGACAGGACATCATTGATCATGTAGATTTTTCCTCCACGGGTCTTGAAGTAGATGTTGAGTTTTGTGATCTCCAGCAGAATGTCGTTGAGGTCATGGAGGAACAGCACGAGGAGCCCAATATTGTGATACCTTTAAGAAAAGGAAGTTACAAAAACACACCAATGTAAGTAAACCTAAAATTACATTGTAGTGATACAGAGTGAGACACAACTGAGTGCAAATGTTTGCAACCTCCATGGTTTAGCAATGGAAAAAATATCTCTAATTAATAACAGAAGTCTAAAATGTTTTTTAAAAATAATAATAATAAAATAAAAAAGGGGATCTTGTAATGGAACACCACCACCAGGAACAATAAGACAACACTAAAACAGTATAATAAAGTGGAGCTACTGTTACCAACACACTGTTTCCTCTAATACCACAGCAATTTAACATCGATTACAAGTACTATTTATTAAAGAACGACTGACACACTGTATTTATTAACTATTTATAGTTATATTGAATGATATGGAACATTTGTGAAACAATCTAGATCCTGTTCTCACTTACAGTATAGCAGATATATTTTAATAAGCCAAACACAGCTTGTCATGTTACTGAGAAACCACAAAGTGTAAACCCCTCTGTCCTGAAGATGTCGGAAAACTTGAAGTTGCAGTTTTACTTTTGACTGTTACAAAGCGCTGACATGGAGACTCCTTCCATAAATGTTAAACTAACGTTTCCCTACAGAAAATATTACCATATCAATGATTACACACTTTTGAATCAGTTTATGCGGAGCATCTGCTTTACAAGTCCCTATGACTGATCGGTTACTATAAAAATGATTTGAACCGCTGTTATGTAAAAATTAAATCAACACCTTCTGACCAATCAGAATCTAGAATTCAACAGAGCTGTGGGATAGGCTGACAAGCGCTACTCTTCACACACAACACCAGGAAAGTTGAAATTTGGTAAAAAAAAAAAAAAAAAAAAAGATATAGAGCAGTGAATTGTGCTCCATCTCCTCCATGTTAGTTTTCTCCTGACCTGAAGGCGTAGGAGAATGCAATCAGTGCCAGAGTGATGAAGTGATGCAACAGCATGACGGCGGAGTCTTTCCTCCACACATCCATATATATTGTGGCGTAGATGGAGTGGCCGTAGAAGCTCCCCTGGATCAAATAGACAATGGCGATGTCCATGGGCACCTGCATTCCGCTCTTCCAGTCTAGTGATTGATTATTCATGGATTAATACATTATTGACTATCTGAAACTAAACTAAAAGTTAATCTGTGAAGGATCCTTAAACATTTCATAAGTTTACATACACCTTGCAGAATCTGCAAAAAAAAAATGCAATTTTTATCTCCAATTACTAAAAATAAAATAAATAAGTATATTTCAGATTCCGCCAGGCTTATATAAACCTATGACCTTAATTGTACATGCTGTAGAGTTAAATCATTCTGAGGAAATACCTAAAAATCACAACTGTAACAAGAGGAAGTGGGTCAGCAGCAGTGCCTGTATTTGTTTTGACTGGTTTACCACTATCAAGATCACATGGAATGTTATTTCTTCAAAATCTCTTCCTAATAAAAGTAAGCCATTATAATAAATAAGAAATAAAGCAATCCGTATCAGGCTGTTCAAGGAAAATGATCAATGACAGAATAGTGTGATGAGTCCCACTGAAGTCCCACTGTTTCACTTGTACTCTTCTCAATAAAATAATCTAAATTACTGTGGTATAAGTACAAAACCAAAGAAATGCAGTTAGACTCCAACCAGAAGCACAAAACACAAGTAGCATTAAGTGTGAAATGCAAGAGAGATAAGAAGGGAGGGTGTCAGTAAAGTGTAATGTAACATGTGCAGATGGCCTGGTAGCTGAACAGTGCAAATAATATATAAGGCATGAAAAACAGTGAAAATGGCATGATGTGTGCACATGAGTCTAGATAGATGGATTATAGTAATTTGAGACTGTACAGTGCAGTGAACAAAGTGAACATTTGCTAATGATGTAATGTTTATACAGTCATGTGGAAAAAATAAATACACCCCATGGAAATTGTTGGCTTTTTTGACACATTATACAAGCAAACATTTGATCGTCTTTAAAACAGTGCCTATTTTTTCCCCAAAATATTTTTTATTAAGAAAAAAAGCATAATTCCTGTCACAGAGATGCAATACAATTCCCACAATAATAATAATAATAATAATAATAATAATAATAATAAAAGCACTAGAAGAAAAAATTTAATTAAAGGAGTACAATCAACTGAATAAACGCCAAATAAAGTGATACTAGATCTTAAGTGCCTTAAGTGATCTTAAGTCAAGAACAACTTGATTATTAGTATAAAAAGAGAGTTTTGTAGGTAGAGAGGAATAATGTAAAGCAGGTACAGAGGATTCCCTACACTATGAGAGTTCCAATTTACACCAAGACTAAATTCAAAAGGTAGATCTGACTGTTTTTCTCCAAATTTAATTTATAATCTGAAACTGAAATGAAGGTTTCCAGAACACCTAAAACAACAGGCATAGAAGAAATATGATCTTACGATTGCATACAATAACAGATCATCAGCATATAGCAACAATTTATATTCGACACTGTCTCTGACTATTCCTTTAAATAAGTGGGGCGATCTTAACACGATAGACAGAGGCTCAATAGTGAGCCTTGGCAACACCCTCGTCCGAGAGCAAAATAATCAGAATGAATATCATTAGTATGAACACTGGCTTTAGGGGAGGAGTAAAACTGGGTGAATCCAAGAAATAAATTTATCCCAGAATCCAAATTTCCTCAAAACTGCAAACAAGGACTCCCACATTACAATCTCAGGAGGTTCAGCCAAATGCTTTGAATAAATTATATTAGATTGTACGGTATTAAAAAAATCTGACGTACCTTTATAAAATAATTTTGCTTTTCAGATATAATATAAATTATATCTGGGGCGGCTGTGGCTCAGTCGGTAGAGCGGGTCGTCCACTAATCCACTAATCGTAGGGTTGGTGGTTCGAATCCCGGCCCGGGTGATCCCATGCCGAAGTGTCCTTGGGCAAGACACTGAACCCTAAGTTGCCCCCAATGGCAAGCTAGCACCTTGCATGGCAGCTCTTCTACCATTGGTGTGTGAGTGTGTCTCATTAGTAAGTCGCTTTGGATAAAAGCGTCTGCTAAATGAATAAATGTAAATGTAAATAAAGGGAGCACATTCTCAAGATGCAATTACTTTTGCCAACACCTTTACATCTGCAGTAAGCAGAGACAGTGATCTATAGGAACCACAGGAGGTTGGTTCTTTACCCTCCTTAAGAAGGAGAGCGATAGTGGCTTGATTCAGAGTTGGTGGCAAAGAACCACATTCTAAAGATTCATTGAACACAGATAAAAACAATGGTGCAAATTTTCCACTAAACGTGCTAAAAAAGTGGAAACCTGTCTGGGCCAGGGGCTTTGTTAGACTGCATAGTTTTAATTGAAATTGAAATTTCTTCAAAAGAGAGTGTGGAGTCCAGTTGCTTGGCAGTACTAGAATCAATAACAGGGTTACAATGGTTTTGAAGAAATTAATTTTGACAGACAATACCAAATACAATTTAGTATTGTCTGTAGGAAATGCAGATTTATAATTTATAAAGCTCACTTTGATCTATTTTAATAAACCAGTACATTGCTTCTGCACATGACATAACATAACATTATTATACAACAGTTAGTTCTGGTCCAATAATTTGATTGGACAAGCAGCATTCCAAAAGTGCTGATATTTAGTATAACCGTTTCTATCACTTGTCTGTGTTCACTATATAAAATTCCAATTCTAGCAATTGTCTGTTACTACACTTACTATGGGCTGCCAGTCTGTCTGTGTGTTGGCATGGCAACATGCAATGCTATGTGCAGCTGTATTTCCATTCATGGAGCAAAATAAACAAAATATTTTGCCATATTGTTCTGAAATGACAGTTATTCTATATGAATTTCTTGTTTATAGCACTGATCTATAAAAGCAATATCACAGTCACAGTAAAATGATTTTAAAGTTGCATTAATTTCCGTGGGATCTGTAGTGATAATAGTATAGTTTTTTTTAAATACTAGGTATCAGATGGGAAGTGACCTACCAAAATTACAATACCCATATAGTCAGAAGAAACTACACAAGAATCAAGAGTACTATTTATAAAAAATAATCAATCCTCGAATAGGAATGATGCACCTGGGAGAAGAAATACATTTTTTAAAGAGAGGGGTTATGGGATCTACATCGATCGAAACAGTGCCAATTAATAAAGTTGATATACTTGAACAAAACCACAAGGAAAATTTGATTTTTACATAACAGAAATATCAAATCATGTTACATTCTTCTGAGGAAAAAGTAAGTACACCCTTTGCCTCAGAATCCAGTATTTTCCCTTTAGCAGAATATTCCATGCAATATTCTTTCAGCTGCAAGATGTTTCAGGGTTTTCTTGCACGTACAGTACTTCCCGTTTAAATCCCCCCCATACAACACCCAACCCCCACACAGGCCATTCCATTTCTTCTTTTCAAGCTATTCTTTGGTGGATTTGCTAGTGTAATTAGGATCATTATCCTGTTGAAAGGTCCACTTTTAGTTGGCCTTACATTATCTTCAATCCCTTGGCAGACTCATAGGCATCCAGAACCTTTTTTCTGAAGGCCTTACAGAACTCTTTAAATCTTAGCATGATGACACCATACACCTCAATAACAAAGGGAACACCAGACACTAGATATGAGAGGGGTATAAATGAGACAGGTTGCACCTGCACTCACTAAGCAGGTTCTAATCACTGGCACCCAATCTTCAACACCTGATTCTAATGTTATGGATTTGAAGGTGTGATGAATATAGGCGTGTACTTACTTTTTCCATCTGACTGATCTGTTTTTTTTTTTGTTAATTCAAATTGTGAAAAATTACAAAAAAAATTTAATTTTACGTGTCATTTGATAAGAGTGCATCAGCTTTATTAATAAGCATTGTTTCAAAAAGGATAAAATATTTGCATGTCCCATTTCCATGGGGTGTACTTATTTTTTCACATGACTGTAGTTACATCTAATGTTCTCACTTACACTATAGCAGCTATAAACAGTGGTTCCCTCACCAGCCTTTCTTTTTTGTAACTCTTGAAGTCAAAAATACAAAAAAAATGCAGCTCGTCATGTTAGCAAAAAGACTTGTTACTGTTAGTTATGGATGAATCAATAATGTCAATTTAGAAAAATTGTATGCGCCTCAGAATATTGCGAAGTTTCCTTGATTTTGCATTCATTACTGTGATGAATCCCTCCAAATGATCCTCATTTGTAAGTCGCTTTAGATAAAAGCTTCTGCTAAATGAATAAATGCAAAATGCTCATTTACTGCTAAAAAGAGGCTCTGATAACATCCGAGACCACGTGATACTATGCGACATAAGTTTAAGGCACGTTGACACGTTAATGAAACAAATGACAGCAATCTGGATGTATTTAACGATTATTGATAAAAAAGCAGACTGCAAACTGTGCTCTGTGAAAATATCAACAGGAGGAACTACAACATCTTCCTACATTACAATAAACCTGATAAAACATCTTCAACAGCATGTGAGGATGGCCAGTCTGAATGCGCAGAGCAGTATCAGAGAGTGTGGTCAATAAAAATCTGCAACGATACTGTAAACTGCACACACAAATAAATTTGCTGGTGTGTTGCAGATGAGAGAGAGCACTTCACTTCTTTAAGAAAAGAGCACTGAGACTTCCCTTCCCCCTCGCTCTTCATGGCAACTTGCAGAAGATTTTTAATGACCACGCTCACTGTTATTGCTCTGCACGCTCAGGTGTGCGTGTTTTATTAAAAACACACTGTTTAAACACCATAAAGATGTCAAATATTCATCCTTAGCAGCAATCAATAGAAACAGAGCTAAATACTCTGTTCCATGGCGTCCTTGATTGATTAATCTTAAGTACTTACTACTCATTTCTGTATCAGTATTGGTATCAACGAGAAGCTAAAAACCATGTATTCGATCTGAAAATAAATGATATCAATGCATCCTTACTGTTAGTTGTGTTTAGTTGACAAAAGACATTTCAGCCAATTAAAACCTAAATATTTGAAATCTGTTTTTCCCCTCCATCTCAAATTAATGGTTGCACTTTACTCAGAAGCGTTCAGCCCTTCAGTGAAAAAGGAGATAAAGATGAAAAACTTGATGCAAAAATCTCTGTAGCTTTCAAAGACAATTCTCAGCAGATTATCGTCAGTAATGACTGTGAAACATTATGTGATTACGATGTGAGTGCCTCACATGAGAGTGACTACAGGATGTCTAAAAAGCTGTTAGTGTAATTACACAGGTTAAGTCTGCTAATGTTTATCGATCGGATCCTCCTCCAGCTCTTGAGCCGAAAGCAGAGTAGAGTCCTTTTTCAACATCAACACTAAATAAATGTTTCCCAGCACAATACAAAACACTTACATAAATACTCATACCCTTAACTGTAAACGCTGAATGCTACAGAGTGACCGGAACTCTGTGGCTTTTTGTTTTGTTTATAAAATCATATATGCTATCAAGGCAGATGTCTGGACGTGTGTATATGTACATAAAAACTATACAGGTAAGGAATAAAACGCTCTCTTATAGGAAAATAATCAACAACTGCATGGTGTGATGAAGCAGAGATACCAATACCACTAGTTTATGTGAAATATCCGCCCCTTTAATGAGCTGTAACTATAGAAACGATAATGTATTACAATGTAATTTGGTGTCATAGCTGGTTTTATAGAAAATGAAAATCAACTTACTGTAAAAGACAGAGGAAGGGTTGTGAAAGAAGCCGTAGTTGCAATAGAAGAGTAGGTAGGTAGTGTAGGACCACGACATTGTGTAGAAGACTAGCTTCCAAGCACTTTCTGGCATCTTCGCCACATCTTTGGGATGGAGACGACACCACTGGGCGAATGGCTACAACAGACAACATGCAGATTCTTAGCATTTCATGCTAGATAACAGTTTTTTTATGCTATATTAACACTATTAAGTGTAATCTGTTAAGCATTTAAGAATACTTCTAGAAGAAAATATGTTGAAACCTGCAGTCATGTGAAAAAATAAAGTACAGATCATGGAAATTGATGGCTTTTTTGACATATTTTGACAAGCAAATATTTGCTTATCTTTGAAAGAGTGCCTATAAATAATGTTGAGATACTTGAACAAAACCACCAGGAAAATTAGCTTTTTCAATCACTTATTCAACAGAAATATCAATAGATGTGATATTCTTCTGTGGAAAAAGTAAGTACACTCTTTTGGCCTCAGAAGATAGTATTGCCCCTTTAGCAGAAATAACTTCTTATGTGTGGTTTGCTTAATTGTCCACCAGGCTTGCTAGAATTTTTGACCACTCTTCCGTGCAATATTCTTTCAGTTGTTTAAGAGTTTTCTTGCATGTACTGCTCATTTCAATTCCCCCACAACATTTCAATGGGATTCAAAACCAGGCTTTGCCTAGTCCATTCCATAACCCTCAATTTCTTCTTTTTGAGCCATTCCTTAGTGTTCTTAGGATCATTATCCTGTTGAAAGGTCCACTTTTGGTTCAACTTCAAATTACGGACAGATGGCCTTACATTATCTTCAAGCACTCTTTGATGTGATGCAGAATTCATAGTTGATTCAAGGAATGCAAGCTGTCCAGTCCCTGAGGCAGTGAAGCAACCCCAAACCATAACATTTCCACCACCGTGCTTCACTTTTGAAATGTGGTGCTTCTCCTGAAAAGTTGTCTTTGGTCTGTGCCAAACATGACTGCTGTTACTGCGGCCAAACAAATCTTTGATTCATATGCCCAGAGCACATTATTCCAAAAGGCCTGGTCTTTGCCTATATACTCACTGGCAAACTGTAGTCTTGCAAAGGCTTTTTCCTGGCACGCCTCCCATGCAGGTCAAGTTTGTGCAATCTTTTTCTGATTGTAGAAACAGGCACTTTACTTTTTTTTTTACATTACTATATAACCAATAACCAATAACAGACTTGGGATCTTGGGAAAAGCCTTTCTAAGAAATTTTGAAAACAAAATTACAGTAACTAAATAAGAGCTAACTAATAATTTCGCAAGATACATTACAGATCAATCAGTCTTAAACATTTTTTTTTAATATTTTTCTAACAACCATGAAGCTATGTTATATATACTCTGTAATGTACTCTAACATTAGCAACAGGAGAAAACAATGTAGCATTCAGCTTAGCCAAAATCCAGCCAAACAACAAAGAGGCAAATCAGAATATTTTTGCTAGGATGGATGTACAAATGCATGAATAAATAATAAGCATACATGGCTTCATCCAATCACAGAGCAACAAGTGGCTGAGCATTAAAGAGTTTTAAACAGATTTCAGAGCTAAGCTACCATGTTAACCTCAGAGACCAGAAAGTAGGACAAATTATCCTGCTAATTAGCTTGGCTTCTCTGGTTGATTAAAAAAAAATAAATATATAAATAAATCAATAAAAAGTATCTGGATGCACACATGACTAATGAACATTAGTTACTTGTTAATATAATTATTTTTAGTTATTTTTAAAGGACCTGTGTATTATCATGTGCTTTTCTGTTGGTGTTGCTAATTTGAAGAAACTTGCACAATGACAGCTGACTGTTAATCTCTGACTTCTGTCTGCATTACCTAGTTAAAACTGTGACACTGATGTGGAATGGCAGTTATAATTCACTAATTTTACTCTTTCAATACTATAGTTAGCTAGCTAAGCAAATGTTAAGCGCCTAAGGGCATAATAAGTAGGCTTTCTGTACACAGACTGGGACATTGTCCAAGCTGAATGCAACAGGCACATTACATATTACAGGCACTTTCACATACACAGTGTTTAATCTGGAAGCCAGGTGTGTTCTCTCTGTCTGAATGGGTCTTTAGGCAGGTGAGAACACAGCAATTATACCCAAGTCTGAGAGCGTCTGAGCAAGTCAGTCTTGGTTAGCTCCTGGTCATGGGGAAAGCGACCTGTAGATGTGAGTTGCTAAACTGAGTTATAGTACAGCACTGTAACATAGTGGAAATGTCATGCAAAACAAAAAAGTACATAAATGCTGTATGTGACACAAAAAATGTTTTAAACTAGTTATTTATATATTTAATAATTTATTTAGCTGTGTCCAGTGTCTGACCAATGAAGGAAAGAGTTTTACAAAAGATACTTTCAGCCCAAACCACACCTCAGACAAATTTTTTTTTATTGCTTTTTGGTTCCTTTAATTACTAAAGGAGTAATTATCAATAGAAAACAAACCAAAAGAACCGATTTCATTCTGATTCGTTCTTTATAAGCAGACTAACAGGTGTGAAATTGCTCTTTGACACTGCAAACCTGTCTCAGGTTCCTGTAAATGGACACTACTTTCTAACAGCACGTTACAAAACGGACCTTGGAGATGAGGTGCTCAGTAAATCTTCATGTACTTCTGCTTTGAAAGGAACTGGGAGGGGAAAAAACAAAAACAGGAAGGTAGTAGCCTTCTCTCACAGCACGTATTTCATATGCCAAAAATTGCTGAAAAAGTATGACACGATTCACAACACTTCTTCTTTCTGCTGGCTAAGTGAGAAAAAATGCAAAGGAGCCAGACATTTAGAGCAGATATTTTGTGTTTTAAAATCAGAGATTGTGATGGTAATGTTCATTTTTGTTTTACTGCCAGAAATATTCCATTTGAGATGTCACTGACTACAAGAAATCTTTGTTTGGGTCAAATTAATAATCTCCGAAATGTCAATGTTTAATCAGAAGAGGATTGGACTATTGATCAGATGGTCGAGAGTTCAAATCCCATTCTCAAGCTGCCACTGCTGGGTGCTTGAGCAAGGCGGCCCTTAACCCTCATCTGCTCAGTTGTATAAATGAGATAAAAGTCGCTCTGGATAAGGGCATCTACCAAACGCCATTTGTTGACAGCACGTAAATGTGCTGCAAGTGTACCATTTTCATCCAAATCTCAGAATGTAAGCACTGTTATAAAGTCTAATATCCACCAATAGGAGGATTGTATAGGATGACACTATAATAATAATAATAATTTATCAATTTGTATAGCGCTTTTTACAATGGTACATTGTCTCAAAGCAGCTTTACAGAAATATCATTTTTACATTTACAAGCGACTTACTAATGAGACCACATTCACACACCAATGGTAGCAGAGCTGCCAAGATCGGA
>JAFFST010054135.1:284773-296729 GCA_022414735.1 Noturus placidus
TCAGTGTCCTGCCCAAGGACACTTCGGCATGGGATCACCCGGGCCGGGATTCGAACCGCCAACCCCACGGTTGGTGGATTAGTGGACAACCCGCTCTACCGACTGAGCCACAGTGTTAACACTAGTGTTAGTGGCAATGGCGAAACGTAAACAAAATATGCTAATGGAAAGAAAAATCTCTATACTACGTTAAACTCACAGTGTTTGTGTTTATGCGAGTCCGTTTTTGGCACAAGCTGATTTCCATATGAACAGCATATTAATTTTAGCATGTTTAAATTTCAAATATTTAAAACTTTAGCATGTTTCAGCATGTACATCTTTGTATACGCACTTTTTGATGACAGTGTTCGAAAACAGAGACACAATGAGGTTTTCTTATTAAAAGATGATCATTGGATTAAGAAACTTTAATTTATTTATTTAGTTACAGTTTTCTTGGAAGAAGTTAGCAGCAGTTAAATTAGACCGTACGATATAATGAATCTATTTGCAATGTCAGACCTTAGAAGTAGTATATGAGCATGTTTATGACAGAAAAGTCATGGATGCGTTTCCTGGTGGAAGGTTTAAGGTTGGGGCGGCTGTGGCTCAGGTGGTAGAGCGGGTTGTCCACTAATCCACCAAATTATAGGGTTGGCGGTTCGACTCCCGGCCCACACAACTCCACATGCCGAAGTGTCCTTGGGCAAGACACTGAACCCCAAGTTGCTCCCGATGGCAAGTTAGCGCCTTGCATGGCAGCTCTGCTACCATTGGTGTGTGTGAATGGGTGAATGAGAACCAGTGTAAAGCACTTTGGATAAAAGCGCTATATAAGTGTGCCATTTACCATTTCTACAGTTTCGTTACAGTGCTTCATTCTTATCTTTCTCTGATAGTTTATGTTCTGCCCAGTCTCACATACAGACACAGCACGATTATAAATCAGAGACAGATAACTATTTACATGAGCATTCTCTATCCCATTTACCTGGTCTCCAGTTTCCCTTCAACAATTAGTGTTGTGCATGGGTGAACAGAGGCCAGGTATGAAAATGTGACACCAAAAAAAACCACACTAAGGCATCGTGTGACACCACTCTTGTAATTAAGGAGCAAAATAATCATAAGTCTGAGAGACGATCCACTTTGAAGTGGCAATGTCTCTGATTGGTTCAGACGGCCGGCAGTTATTGTGCAACAGGGCGAGAGGGATAAATGCTGATCCTAAATGCTAAATGCAGCCCATCATGCTGGGGGAATTTATAGAGACCAGCTGTCATCAATGACTCCCCATACCCCCTACATCACCTTACACTCCAGCTCCATCTTATAAACACACACTCATGCTTAATCGCTGTTGCTGAGCAAAGATAATCCAACTGTCAGTTCTTATATAGTAAGAACTCCATTATTAGGCCTCATTCTGTGCTAGATGTTGATTAGTAAATTTTACAAGTTGTCCACTTATTCATAAGCATATAAGTAGTAGATGGGCATCTTTTCAATAGCAAAAACTGATTTTAGACTGCTTACTTTGAAAATTACATTTCAAACATTTCAATGATATTTGAGCTAACAGTGAAACTAAGAACATGCAGCATGGTGATGGAGCTCCTTATAGCGTAATGATGGATGGAGGATGTTATGTCTACAGCAGTGTCATGGAGGTTTTTCCACCACATTCAACTCCTGCCTCAGTAGTGAGTATGGATCAGCCTCGTTGAGCCAGCATTTTACCCTGATCTGACACTAAATTATCCGAGTATCTTGTGTGTTCTCGCTCCAACCTCTTCACATCATGCAGTGATATCAATGTGTGCATTAAAGCAAAATAAAATTGCATAGTCTTGTCTGTAGACTCGTACTTGATTATTCTGAAAAAATATTTCAGACTCGCTGAAGTCATTTTGCTGCTTGCTTTACGATCTGCCTCACTGTTTTTTTTGCAACATCCCCACAATGACAACTAATGTATGTAATAGTTGACTAGTCAATGCAACCCGTAGTCTTAGCTAAACTGATTTTACCTCTTAAGCAGGTTATAAAAGTTGAACAAAATAACTTTTTGTTGCAGTGGAAAAAGTATGACAACTGTCAAGATCAGGCACTTACACCACAGTTGGTCACACCTTAAGTGTGTCCAAAGACATAAGGCCTCAGCATGTGTCATGCTGAGACAACATTTGGCTGTTTTTCTTGAACAATATGACATAAGCATAGACCTCATGTGGACACTTCACCTACCATGAAACGTTACACAAACAACCCTGTGATTTGATTGGTTGTTACAAACAAGGCATGCCTAAGTTGATTCATTCCAAGCATCACATTGATTTCACTAGCATGCTAAACTCGGGCATCCTCAACCCTCGACTTATTTAATGCTATTATGCTTCTTATTGCTATTTTCCTAAGCAGATCTTCCTCCTCCTAGTGTTCTATCATTAGTTTATGTAGTTCATATTTATGTACAACTCCCATGTTGCTGTAGTTTATGCTGTCATCACTTTGCAGATACAATCCTCATCCTGCAGTCTTGGAAATTGTCATGAAATTTTAATAGCTCCATCTGCAGTTCTGAAGAACCTCATGGCCAAAACAAAACCACAATAGACAGGTGGTTTCATCTTCATGCAACTCTCACCAGACGTAATCTCTGCTATAAATATGTGGAGATCAGATACGCAGCATGGCTGCTGGTGTACAGAAACCTAAAAGTAGTTGGTCTACTTCCTCTCTGCCAAAATGCCATTTCCTCTGTGAAACATACAGTTTCCACAGCAACCAATACAGCCTCAACAAGACATTTCTCTCAGCCCTGCTGTGTGATCTTCAGAGCAGACATGAACGATCAGCAAGCTAAAAAAATGCTGTGTAATGCAGCTTATTGTGATCCAAGTCATCTTAATCAAACACAAAACAGTATATACACATTTGTCCTTTTACAATGCTGAGCCAAAAATTAAAACCATTCCACTGCAAAATATAAACAGCAATCACTTTGTTGGAACTGTTTCCAGTGAATAATTGAGCTTTTGATGATTTGTTGGCCATTTAGTGTAAATGGCAGGAAAAAGAGGAAAACCCCAGATCTGATAAAGATCTAACGCTTCTCAGTCATACCGTAAGTATGGAGGGACCACAGCAAGACAAAGCGCATAAATCATGACATTTACTGACCCGTTTGTATGGTGACTTTTGGTGATTTATACTAACAATATCCATCAAACACCGACACTCTCCATCAAAACACAATATTTGTTAAATACCAATGCTCTGCATCAGAGTCACTGTTCTCCAGAAAACATCTTTTAACATCAACTATTTAAGAAAACTATTTAACATCAACGCTGTTCAACAAAAACAACCTTCAACAAACACCAATGCTCTCCAAATGTTGATGCTCTCAATCCAACATCAATACTTTTCCTCAAACACCAATTCCCTCAAACAAAGACAAACACTCTTTATTCAGTACTGTTGCACTTCATCAAACACCAACACTCTCCAACCAACACCAACACTATCCAGTAAACACCAAGGCTTCCCATCAAACACGACTGCTCTTAAACTGACATGTACACTCTCCATTTAACAGCACAATTTTCTCCAACAAACACCAACACACTCCATTAAACACTGATGCTCTCCAACCAACAGTTATTCTCCATCTAATATCACAATATTCTCATACCAATACCTATACTCACCAGCCAACATGAATGCACTGCATCCAAAATTGATGCTCTTTCTAAACAACACTATCATCTCCAGCAAACCACAATTCTCTCCAACCTATACCAGTATTCTCCAGAAAATACAAATGCACTCTAGAAAACACTAACAAACCTGGAGCTAAACCCTTCCATGACCTTAGAGAAATTGGTCATAAGTTTCACTGGTTAAATGTTTAAAGGGAAACAGCATTTGTTTTCAACAACTGATCTTTATAAGCAACACACCATAATTTCTTGATCACATTGAAGATACTCGAACACATGTGCCAAGTGACCACATGCAGCTGGTATTTGAATCAATCATTGCACCTGTTAGCAAGTGGAGGTAATCTAGCAAAGCCTTCTTTGTTTCATTGTTTGTCATTAATAATACACCGACAGTGCAACATAAGCTGATGGTTTAGTGAACAGCACAATGGCTCCAGGTTTATACCCCAGGTTATATGAATTGAAACCAAAACTATTGTAATTGCAGAGGAGAGAAGCTTACCTTCCCTTTCATTTATTCGTTCAGTCAATTACCATATTTATTCACTCTCATGTGGTCACTAGGCGTGTCAATATTAAAATAATTTGGTATAATTAATTTTTCTTTTAACAAAAGTTTCTTTTCAGTTCATATAACAAAAACAAAAAGAAACAAAAAGATCAAATCCCCTAATCAGTTCTAGATTTCGAGACATACGTCTGTTAGGTGTCTGTAGTAATTATAATTGAGTTACACATGATCTCTGTAGAACTCACAGAGATGGGTGTCTCCATGATTCTCATCACACTATAAATCGTAACACTACACACACACACACACACACACACACACACATCACTACAGATGCACCTTTATTATAAGTGACTGATGTAGGGAGCATGGCCATGCAAGTTGTGTTTGATGATTAGTAGGCCACATGACCATAACCTGTGCTAGGAACTCAATAACTTACCTAACAGCACCAGAAGAATCACTTCTCTGACATGTTTTAAAGGTCATCTATATTGTATCATTCCAATTTTTAAGGTTTTAAGTTGAAAAACACTTCCTGGGGTAGACATTCTACCTATAGAAGGGGAAATATGACAATCTTTCCAGAGAGGTGCACACTTGGTCCTTAAAATCTGCTGACGTGATTGATTTGGACAAGAATAAAATCCCAAAGATACTCTGGTAATAACTCTGTCCAGGGTGTACCCCGCCTTGTGCCCGATGCTCCCTGGGATAGGCTCCAGGTTCCCTGTGAACCTGAAAAGGAGTAAGCAGTAGAAGATGGATGGATGGATACTCTGGTAATCACTACATTACTCCACCTCCCTAAGTAAAACTAGTCCAGTCCGAAAAGTGCTTTAGAAAGATATTTTTGAGAATGACATTTCAGTGTGAATTTCCATCTGGGATGAATGAAGTGAACAATCGAACAATCGATCTACCCATCAACTGATCGTTCCATCTAACTAAAATGTTAAACTGACAGTATTTATTACATTCACAATGAAAAATAGCGGCTCTGAGGAAAGGTGGCTTGCTAAGCAAAAAGAAAAATGCATTTCATTTGATATTTTGAAAAATACAATAATGAGGCAACCATCTGATCATAAACTGTGACTAACTATGATATGCAAGACAGGTGATGCAACCAAATATTGCACTAAACTCAGGTAAAATGATGGTTACTATATAAACAGCACATCTGCACAAGAAATAGTACAGTCTCTATAAAAGTTCCGCAGGTCTCCACGAGCCAGAATCAGGATCAAATACTGTAATGGCAGGAAGTGCCGGACATTTACTGGCCTGATTGTTTGTGTTTGTGGTCTCAGCTTAAATAGTAGTTTAGCAATGGCCACCATTATGATTACAGAGAGCGAGAGCAAGGTAAACAAACCTACTGATCCCTTTATCAGGTCATGTTAGAAATCATCTGTCTTTTACTAAAGAAGGTTTTTTGGGGGATTTTTTATAAAAATTTCTCCAAATTTCGCTGTCGCTATTTCTTACTTCCTACGAACCACAGTTACGAACCGTGGGAACACAAAAGGATAACCCCTCCAAGACACATGAAACTAAGTTTTTCGACCTAATCATGCTTGCTATACAGTAGTAGGAGTACTTGCAATAGTATTAACTAATAAGCTAGTGTTGCCCTGATTGATGTGAGTAATGAAAGCCAGACAATTATCCTCTCAGCCAATGATAGTATGCCATTGTTAGCATTCAAACTTGGGCCATTTGGGAGCCCCAAACTTTTTCATAATATGAACTTTGGAAACAATAATACATAACTAACATGCCTAGGAGGACAAAGAGTTTCTATATAAATTTCTCAAGCACCAATCAAAATGTACCCGAACTACAAGTTTCAGGGGCAAAGTCAACTGCCACAACACGGTTGATTTTAAAGCTATGATTGCCATGTTTTGTGACGCAAAACAGAGGTGGTGCTTTACATTTATATTTACATATATGGTATTTGGCTTACACCCTTATCCAGAGTGACTTACAGAAGTGCTTTGAAGACTCTACATACCCATGCTTTAGTAATCATGCAAAAACCTGCGTCATGTCATTCAACATTACAGACTATCACAAAATAAAATACCAGAGTTTCAGGCAGACATTGGCGATACAGATGTAGAGTATCAGATCCTTTGTGCGCATCCCCGTCATCACACACCATTGTGATGTTCCAAATAGTGCCCAATATGAAAAACCTATGCAAATGGACAGGTGCTGGTTTTTAAGCAGCAAGAATTTTGCATTTTTCTGAAGGAACCACAACTAAGACTAAACCACAAACTACTAATGACAACCGATTGAGAAACGTATACACATTGAAATGTGGGATTGGGTGGGCAATCACACGAAATACGAAAGGTCATCTCAAGTCATCTCCCGTTTTCAATTTCAACGGATCAATACAAACACACAGCTGCGTGATCTTTGGTGGACTTTCACACTAAATGCTGCAGGTTACTTCAGGCCATCACATGTTTTTCTTTTTAAATGTTTGTGTTTGGTAAACTCAAGGGCACCCATTTTTAATACTATCAAAAAGGGAAGTAAACATTTGGCCAGCATGGTCTGCTGTGGAAATAATTTTCCCGAAACTCAAAAGAGAAACAAGACGGATCAACGAATCCTTCAGCCTGTCACTCCCATTCAATCACTCTCATTCCACAGCCACGAGGACAAATACTTTTTACATTAACAAATTCAAGGCAAATTCCATGTTGTGTTCCAACATAGTTGGTAACACAAAGGGCTATTGATCAAATAAAGCTGAGATGTTTGGCCATCTGTTTAATAACAGTGGATTATAATTGTTCTGCTGTTGTTGGAAAATAAATCAACGAATGGGTGGTGTGATGAAGTGGAGTTAATGTACCTGTTTATTTTTCCAATAACAGCACGTCCAGAAGTATTTCATTTCTTTCACACCTTTTGCCAACAATTGCAATTTTGATTCATTATAAACAATGGCACATACTTTTTATCCATTTATAGTTAGATCTAATTTTTACTCATTTAATAAGACAACAAATGCAGGTTGTAATGTTACAGAGAAACCACAAAGCATAAACCCCTCTATTGTCGGAAAACGTAAAGTAACAGCTTCACCACTGACTGTCACAAAGTGCTAACATTACAGACGCCTTCCATAAATGTTGAGTAAACAATTCTAGCTACACAAAACTTCACCATATCAGCAATATGTTTTAATAGAAAAACCTGTGATCTGTATTAATGCACTATTTTCAGAGCTGCGGTTATAGAAATCCCAATCAATACCTTCTGACCAATCAGACATGAGAATGTTTCATGTGCCATTATTGCCGAAATTATGTAGCTCAGTGTGTTATATAAAAACAACTTGGTACATGAAACTGTTCTGAGAATATAAATTCTCACATTAGGATTCAAACTGAGTGTCCACCAAGATACAGAAAACTCCCCCCCCCCCACAGTCTTGAATGTTTCATGTTTGCATGAGCTCTAGGAGCCACAAGATTACTACATGTGCACTTTCCCTAGTTGCCCTTTGTATCCCGACTCATGACACATATCTATGATAAAACAACGGTGATTTGAAGGCCACCAACCTGGGTGGATTTGTTGCGGCAATATATACAAACCTTTAACATCTGAGTCACCAAAACTGATTTCAGTTTTCTGAGCATTGGAAAAACCCAGATAAACTCAAGAGCAGATAGGGACATGTGCCAAGAACTGATTACATACAATAAACTGCCATTTTCAATACAAATTACAGTGATTACTAACGTGTTCCAAATTGTAGGAAGGGTGCTTAAGCTGAATGAACACTGCACAACTTTCAAAAACAAAAAATAGCAGCCCTGTGCATACTATGCGACTTTTGTTTGGTGGACATAGTGGTGTGCCTGCTCCCCACGAGTGTGCCCGATCATCAAATCCTACTTTCTCCAAAAAAAAAAACAAGAGCTGTATATAATGTGACTTTTCCCATCATTTTTCCTTTATTATTGTGCTTACATTTGTCCCCCACATCCTCCCACAAAAATTGATGAATGGTAAACTGGATTCTGAGATCTGTTGCGCATGACTGCACATGAATTTGTGTCTGTCTGTGTTTTTTTCATCCTCCTGGGTTTTTCTGCTATTTTTTGTTTGTCTGTCTTATTTTTGTTCATCCATTTTTTGTCAGCCTATGCTGTTTTTATGTCCATTTTTGTTCTTTTTGTCTGACATTTTATTGTTTGTTTTCTATTGTTATTTTTGTCTTTATATTTTCTCTTTTTGTAATTGTAATGCAGCCTAGGGTATGAGGAAGATACTAAATTGTTTTTTTTTTTAAATATTGTTTATAAAACATTATTACTACTTTAGAATATTTCTCACACAGAATACTAGTTGAATTTTTTAAAATGCAAATTTCACTTTGTTCAGAGAACTTTTGCTGTATTTAGTCAAACAACAGGTGTAACATCAGATGTCAACAACAACAATAAAAAAAATTAATAAAGAATTTTAAAAGTAATATCCAAGCAAACACTTGTCAGCAGCTGCTTTTTAATGCAGTACCATACCATCTACAGTCAACACTAACAAACTACTGGACAAACTGATTAAAATGTTTCTGGTATTAATGAAACAGTATAGCATGTATACAGTACACACAAATCTATACAATCATAGCAATATAGATGCCTGTAAAATGGTTCATGTTGTATGTATTATCTCCCCAAGATGCCATTTACAGCATAAGACAATGTAGTATCTAGTGATCTTTATGAGCTGTGATAAATATCAATGCCGCTGAGACACTGGTCAAAGTGCGCAGGTAACTCATTAAAGTGAGGAGCCTTGAACTACTTACTACGCACATACCACGCACACAGGCACACACATTATCGGCAACATAATCTCATGTATCACTGCTCACACTCTCCAGCTCGGATGCTGTTTAATAAAGATGCAGTGCTAGACATCCGGGTAGCATTACCAAACCGTTTCAAATATTTAGTGAGAAAGTGATCGCTCAGGTATGGATTTTTTATTTTTTATTTAATCCTAATAGAAACCTCAGTGCAAAATGAAGCATGCATATAGATGTCATGATTGTATGAGAAGGCCTGAGATAACTACCACATCCTCCCATGATCCTCTCTGTCTGCAGGCCTACAAAGTTAATGAAGCAGTACTCCGTGTTCAGGAAGCTCTGCTGCATGTGCACTTGTGCATATCATCATGCACGTCCTGACACTAATTAAGCAGCATAACCGCCTAAACTTTGATCACAGTTTACAGCAAAGTCACAAAAGAAACAGCAAATGCTTCCCCAAGTTGGACCAGGCCAAGAGATAGTTCTGTCGGTCAGATTATTTTAATAATACACAAAACGTGTGTTCCATGAGAACACCACAAGTAATCGTGCCAAAAACAACACAATTAAGATGTTAAGGATTTAAACAAAAACTCAATGCTGAAAAAAAACCTCAAGTTTTGAATATCCAGCCCAGCACCATTTAATCAATTACTTTTAAAAAATGGAAAGAATATGGCAAATCTATACAATGATTGCCTAAAATAGATTGTCCACCAAAGGTCAGTGATGTTGTAAAGAGAGGATTAGTCAGAAAAACAATCAAGAATCCAAGAAGAACTATGAAAATTATGCTATCACCACAATGTGTCACATTCTTTTCAGAACTTTTGGTGTTTGCATTTTTAAAGGCCATTACCTCTACAATGAAAATGGAAAACGTCTGACGTGTTCTTACTTAGGCCATCACAATAGCCATATTATTTTTAAAAATTAGTAGAATTTTCCAATTCTGTAAAAGGTGACTTTTAATTTCATACTTTAACAAACAATAATTATTTATTGATTAATTCAAAAAGTTTTTATTTCATTTGATATTTTATTGAATCTCTATTTCTTCTTTACATGTTTCATGAAATATTATTTTTACTTTCTTTTCCTGTAGTCATTCACTTATCTGTTGATTTTATGACTGTTACTGTTTTATATGGAAAACTGACTTGAATTAAACACCAGGGTATGGAAATATTTTGAAACGTCCTCAATAATAATAATAATAATCATAATAAGCAGTAAAAGGAGTAAGCGGTTGAAGATGGATGGATGGATGGATAATAAGCAGTAATGCCTTACTGCAGTAATGATTGGGATATATCGTATAACTTGTCAGAGTAAAAAACATATACAAACAACATTCATATCCACATATCCAAAATAATCATTGCAGCAGTATAATTTTGCTCACATCTGGTCCTGCAGAGTTTGGTAATCTCTTTACTCTAACAACAACAACAAAATCAGCTCATGGCCAGGTCTTATTAATAATTGTGCGTTCACCAGACATAACGTACCACAAACAGGTGATAAGTCAGTGCCCATCTCAGACTGGTCCAAATCACCACGCAGAAGAAGAAGAGCACGATTTCTGTGGGTGTGAGGTGTGCATGATCCAGCAGTGTCTGTACGGACAGTTCGATGCCACAGTCTTTACAGTCTCTATAGGCATCCAACAAAACACTACCAGCTGTGGAGAAGAGCTGCAAGTATCCCGGCATGGGCTCCTCCACTGCCACACCTTCCATGCTTCCTAACACTCCTGGAGCTCTGCGCACACTTTTCAGATGTCAAATGTGGTGTTGAGAGTGAATTGAATCCTTACTTAGTGAACCAGAAATTGAGGCTTGAAGCTATTTAACTTCACAGTAAGCCTCCTAAATCCGTATGCCCTTGGATTTAAAAGCGGGTATCTATGTAATATTATATCATATTATAAAAGCGCACACCTTTTTTTTTATTTATATAATTGGGTTGCAAATAAAGGTCAGAGATAACAGTGACACAGACATCCAGCTTCTAATAGCTCTAACAGTCTGGATGCTTTATGGCATCTCCACTGTCCTGAAATGAATGTTAAATAGCAAAAACACCTAATAATTACGGACAGCAGTAAAAGGAGTTAAACTGAAATAAAATGTCGGTGAAGATTAAATACCGCACGTGAACTGTTTTAAAGTCCCAAATAAATGGCGGATGCTCTATTTCCCGTTATATCGCCGCCCAGTCGCTTCATTAACTATCCACATCTCTGTCAGGAACACTAAAACCTGTAAATTATTTAAGATGAAATAAAAGCAATACAAATCCTAAATAACCCCAGGCTCTGTTGGAATCCGCCTGCTGCTGCTGATCCGCTTTCAGTCCACATTGTGGGTTTTTTTTTTTTTTTTGTTTGTTTGTTTTTGTTTTATTTATGATAAAAAAAAAGCCGACTGTATTTTAAAGATAACTCGCTGTAAATCCACTTAACAGATTACAATTATTTTAAAAACAATAAGTATGTAAATAAATATAAACTGTAGCTACAGGTGGTGACGTCTGAACCTCCGCTCTCTCAAACAACATGCTTAACGCCTTAAAAAAAAAAAAAAAAAAAAAAAAGAGGACGCGTGAGGCAACGCTGCGTCGTGACGTCATGACGTCGCGCTCTGAGCGTTTAACAGTTTCTGAACCAGTGTGTCGGCTTTAGCTAAAGGAGGAAAAGCGATTGGTATGCCACTTTAGGCCATCAAAATGATCTATGCAGAGTAATAAACCGTTTAATGGTCTTTTTATATATACTCATGAATCTAATAAAATGGCCTCTGCATATACATCCATCCTTCCATCCATCCATCTTCAACCGCTTACTCCTTTTCAGGGTCACGGGGAACCTGGAGCCTA
>JAFFST010054135.1:298890-316346 GCA_022414735.1 Noturus placidus
TCAGTATGCAGTATTCCAGCATGATAACGACCCCAAACACACCTCCAAGACGACCACTGCCTTGCTAAAGAAGCTGAGGGTGAAGGTGATGGACTGGCCAAGCATGTCTCCAGACCTAAACCCTATTGAACATCTGTGGGGCATCCTCAAACGGAAGGTGGAGGAGCACAAGGTCTCTAATATCCACCAGCTCCATGATGTTGTCATGGAGGAGTGGAAGAGGACTCCTCTGGCAACCTGTGAAGCTCTGGTGAACTCCATGCCCAAGAGGGTTAAAGCAGTGCTGGAAAATAATGGTGGCCACACAAAATATTGACACTTTGGGCCCAATTTGGAAATTTACTTTTGTTGCCAGCAGTTTAGACATTAATGGCTGTGTGTTGAATTATTTTGAGGGGACAGCAAATTTACTCTGTTACACAAGCTGTACACTCACTACATTGTTGCAAAGTGTCATTTCTTCAGTGTTGTCACGTTGAAAGATATAATCAAATTTTACAAAAATGTGAGGAGTGTACTCACTTTTGTGAAATACTGTAACTCTTTAAAAAAAATTTATTTTCCTATCCTTTAAACTATACTTTGTGCTTAAAGTGTCCATTTGGTTGATAGTAATGTGGGTTGTGTGCTGGTGGTACACGTTATATATATTGCCCCCTAGTGTGTAGGTTTACGCATTACACCATTCACAGCACCTGCTGGAGGGTAAAAAATAAAGCGTCACATACTAGATGTGAGCATAATAAACTTGCAAATATTTAACGCGATCTTGTTTAGTGTATGGCATATATTTGCTGGCTAGCATTCCTCCACATGTTCTTCCTCTGGAGGTCTCACCTCATGATGAGAGTTATCAGTGTGTGGCATGAGGATCAGAGTGAGAAAGAAAGAGGAACTTTTTCGGAGTTTGTGGAGATTTTGGTGCACCGAGGTCATCCCACATAACCTTGTATCATGGGCGTAACCACGCATTCTTTGGGAGAGTCGTCTCCCCCCAATGTTGAGGAAATACCAATCTGCCCCCCCCCCAATACTGTACAAAATATTTTCTATATGTCCCCCGTTAATGAACCCTGCCAACGGATCTGTCTTATCTTCATCTATTCTATTTATTTATGTCTATTCCTTTTTAATATATTTCCGTTTGTTAGGGAAAATACGTGTGTGCCCCCTCTCCAGTTGTACACTTGGTTGCGCCCAGACTCAACACAAGTTCATTTATATATTTTAGCAGCTCAGTCTGTAAGACATGGAGACAGCAGCCAAGCGTAGAAAAGTGCAGCAGAACATACAAGCTTTTTTCAGACAGTAAGTAACTGGTTACCTAAATAGTAGGTAACTTTAGCTTAGTATACAAGGCAACATACCATGGCTTTTTTGTTCTTAACAACGTCAATTAACTTTTGAGACCCGGGAAGTAGGCGAGGCTAACGTCAGTTCTGGTTTTTGACCATTGACCATTTTTGACCATTACATTCCCTTGCACATCCTCCTGCCGAGTTCGTTGTCACTGCTCTGACCAAGTAACTTTTCAAGCACGTTGATGTGAACTCTACAAACATAACCAATTTGAGTCCTGGTAATGATGCTGAAGTTTTGCGAAAGTCAAAGAACAAAAGCTGGATATCTCACTTCAGCATCTCAAAGAATATCAGAAAGGTAAACTGATTTATTGTTTTTGCATGCAGACCTTCATTAAAAAAAAAAAAAAAAAACCCACACACATCTGTAATGGCTTATAAAGAACACAAGTGTGTTGTAATCAGTATCACTCTATGGAACAATCTATATACTGTTGCCTACTTTACATTTCTAATTTATTAGTTTCTATACCACTGATTTCCTGATGAGATTGATGGACACTGTTTGGCCTGCAAAATCCCCAACACCTCAATCTTATGGAGCAGGTGAAATAAGCAGAGAAAAACTCAAGTGTACTGAATACTGAAGTGTATGCAATACTGAGGTATTTGGAATGCTGAAGTGTACAGAATAATAAAATATTTGGAATACTGAAGTATACAGATTACCGATGTATGTTGAATACTGATGTGTACATTATACTAATAGTGTACAGAATGGGAATAATCAAGTGTCTGGAATACTGGAAGGTATAGAATGCTGATGTGTACAGAATACTGAAGTATTCAGCATACTGAAGTCTCTGAATTTCTAAAGTGTACAGAATATCAATGTGCCTTGAATACTGAAGTTTAGAGAATGCTAAATTGTACAGAACAGTAAAGTGTACAGAATATTGAAGTGTACAGAATACTAAATTGTACAGAATACTGAAATGAATCTGTCATTTGCAAACTATTTGTCTGTTTGAACTGGATCTTTTAGGTGAACGTTATGGGCTGACTCGCTTGAATGAGCCATTGAAAAAAAGTATATATAAATCTTCATGAAGCATGGACACAGCAGAACAGTAACTTTCATGTAGGGACGCTTACTGTATTTGTCAATGCACATTTATTGTTAGCATTTTTTTTTCAAAACCACAATGCAAAGTAAGGTTATTTAAGTTTTCATAAAATAATTTCAGGTGTAGTTGCTCCGCTTTGGCTAAACACTGGCCAAAATATCGTACATTTTGTCTGGTTTGGAAAAAATGGCAATCAGTCTTTGCAGAGCAGAAAGAGTCAATTTTTACTGGTGAGCTGACCCAAATCACTGAGTCACCAAAAAGAGGCAGCTTATGCTTATGATGTAGGGATGTCACGAGAACTGATACTTCGGTACCAAGTCGGTACCAACATTCTTAAAACGTGATGGTACTTCTTTTTCTGCAGTTTCGTTGGTACCGATTGTAACGGAAGTACCGGAAATACCGAGGTTGCGATTCTTCCGAACCTGAAGGGGGCAGCAAATACTCGCAAGTGTTTTAGTCGGTCCAAAAGCGGTAAAGAAGAAGAACTACAGGGGAAAAACTACAAAAAAATGGCTATGGCGGCAAGTTTAGCTCCTCCCCGAGTCGTTGAGAGGAAAAAAAAATCAAGAGTCAGATATGTTTGTTTGAGGCAGTGGGCATTGTAGCTGTGAAACCAGCTAACGTTATGCTCTATGTCGGAGGTCTTCAACAGGGGGTCCGCGACCCCTAGGGGGTCCGCGGAGGTACTGCATGGGGGTCGCGAAAGTTTTGGTACCAGTTTGATATAACACAATTTCATACAATATATATAATTAGGGGGTCCCCGCTCCATCTCGCCATCAGTTTGGGGGTCCTTGGCCTGGAAAACGTTGAAGACCCCTGCTCTATGTAATGTTAGCTATAGCCTGTTATTTGTTAATGATGCTATAATGTTATAAACTACCTCCTAAACATGTAGCCTAATGTCATTAGATTAAATAACTTATTTTAATTTTAATGGTTTTAATAAATCTTTTCGGCCTGAGACCATGTCAGTGAATTTAAACTAATGCTTGCATGGAGCGTATGAGGTGTGTGTTTAGGAGTGCACCTTAGCACCTGTAGACGCCACAGTTTTAGTCATCGTCAGACAATGTTTAATAACTAACATCTCTCTCTCTCCATCCATCCATCCATCCATCCATCCACAGTATCAGCCAGAGGAGGATGTCCACCAGGAGAGTCAGGAGCAAATTCAGCAAACATTAACACACCCAACCTTAAGAGAAGCTTATAAAAGGCACAGAAAATATGACTCAAACGAAGCAAGGAAACTAGATAGGTCAGTTGCTGAATTCATATGCATGGATTAAGTTCCTGTCTACACTGTAGAAAAGCATGGATTCCAGCAAATGCTTCAGCAGTTCTACCGCAGCTACCAAGCAGAAATTACTTCATGTATACCGAGATCCCCAAACTATACACAGAAACCAGAGACCTCATTTCAGAACATCTCAAAGAAAAAACATTTTATGCCTACATATTTATGTATCTATTTTGTAATTGCTTTTTAAAATTATGTGACTGTTGCCACTATTGTTTTTATAATGCTCAAATGTTTAAATAAAGGAATTAATGTTTAAGTTTTATTTATTTATTTTTACACACAGTGGTATCGAGTTTTATGTACTTTTGCTGGTATCGGTACCGACTACTAGATTTTTGGTATCGTGACATCCCTATTATGATGTATAATTCCAAAAACCTCAAACCTAACAGCTCTGACTATGAGTTATTACAGGATTGTCAAGATGACTCACAAAATCATCTGATCCCACACCCCCGAGATTTTTTAACAACTCAGTGTCCTAGGATCACTAACAGTCCTAAAGTATGTTTTTATCATTTAAAATATAAACAAGTCCAGTAAAATTGTTTTCCTCTTTATTTAGCTATAAGTATAATAATTCACTCTACATTACTGCAATATTTTGTATAGAAATGTCAACAATACATTCGATAAAAGAGGGATTTGAATTGTAGATCCTGTGGACGTCACTGTGTCATACTATGTATGGTTATGTAAGTGACAAATAAAATTTAATGTGATTTGACTTGATTACTCATTAACGGTATCGATCAGCTCTAAATCAGTGAAGCCCCCCTGCACAGGGTCAGGACGAGGAGGAGGAGGAGGACGAGGAGGAAGAGCAATTTTGACATCAAAAACTTTCCATGGTTTGCTAGGACAGTTAAATGAAGTGGCATTAGGTGTGAGCACCACAGCTGTTGGCTGAGAGGGGTTAGGATCTGTACTTGGGTTTTGGCTTATTGTAGGAGTGACAAACACTGTTTTTCCCTCCTGAGATTCTTCAGATGATTCCTCTTTTTTAGGTTTGACCTGAAAGTTATGAATGTTCCTCAGTGGACTCCAGCCAGGAGGACGTCTGCGTGTTACAAAGTCCTGAAATCAACATTTTGAGAAACAGGAAATGAGGTCATCATATAAAGATGATTTAACATTAAGTTAGTTAGTTTATTTTTTCCCTGTAGGGAAAATGGGTTTACGTCATAATCACACAGACATAAGAAATCATGATTGGCATATATAAACAACATACAAAAAATAAAATAACAATGAGAAATAATGATTGATTGATTCAGAATGCTGGAGCACGCCTGGTCTTCAACCAGCCCAAGAGAACCCATGTCACACCCCTCTTCATCTCCCTCCACTGGCTTCCTGTAGCTGCCCGCATCAAATTCAAGGCCTTGATGTTCACATACAAGACCCTGTCTGGAACAGCACCCTCCTACTTCAACTCTCTGCTGAAGGCTTACGTTCCCACACGCAATCTGCGATCGATTAGCGACCGATGTTTAGTAGTTCCTACTCAAAAACCTTCAGACTAACTGTTCCTCAGTGGTGGAATGAATAGATCTTGTATAGTAGCATTACTTGTATTGTTCTCTGCTTGATATCACTTTGCTTGTATCTCTCATTTGTAAGTCGCTTTGGATAAAAGCGTCTGCTAAGTGAATAAATGTAAATGTAATGATGAATTCATTAGCAATTATTAAAAGAATAATTTTAAAATTTGATTTCTTGAAGGACAAAAGATCATTTGGACCTGTTTTTCATACAACTGGGAACACAATACCATTGGCCAGATGGCAACAATTCAAAAGCAGAGCCCAAAGGATGCCTCTTGTCACTCTCAATATTATTTGTCTTAATTAACACTCTCTCTTTATAAATACTTTATATACTGGGTAACATAATCCCTAACAATTTACTTGCCATTGTTACCACTTTCCTTACTGATTTCTTCTGTACCTCAGTAGCATCACCATACCGACAAATAATACAGAATATCATAAAACCTTCAATAAAAGCATCATAAAACATAAAAAGCATTCTATTGTGGGCATTAAAGTAGAGTAAGTTCTTTATAAAATACATTCTCTGATGTGTCTTCTTACTTAAATAATCGGTCCACATGTCCCATTTAAGCTTGTGGTCAAGCACTATACCAAGGTATTTATAATTTGTAACTGATTAAATTTTCACCTTGATTAAAATGAGATGGCGTAGTCAAAGCCCGGATTTGAATCTCATTTAAATATTGTGGGGGGATTTGAAATGGACTGTACATGCAAGAAAACCCTCAAACATCTTTTAATTGAAAGAATATTGCATGGAAGAGTGATCGATTGATCTATCTATCTATCTATCTATCTATCTATCTATCTATCTATCTATCTATCTATCTATCTATCTATCTATCTATCTCTCTATCTATCTATCGTATAGAATACAGAAGTGTAGATTGAGATGCTGTAAAGGTCATCCTTTAATGTTTGTACTTGTCAGTGATTTCCAAATGCATTGTATTTTTCCCAAAAAAAATTGACCTGAGAGTTAATCATGAGATGTGCACTCTCTCTCTCTCTCTCTCTCTCTCTCTCTCTCTCTCTCTCTCTCTCTCTCTCTGCGAAGTGTATTAAATTTATAATGAAAGTGAACTGCAAGTTGGCGTGGCTATTGAGGAATGTACATCAGTGCAAAATAACAATGTGTAGGCAGTTTGCATGAAAAGCAAGAACTAAACAATTAAAACAAAAACACTGACACTAATAATATTAGACCACAGAAGCAGCTCTTATAATCTCACCGTTTGTAAACGTCCAGGTTCACATTTCACGCTAGTATCAGGGAGCTCATGTCTCCATGGGGCCACATCCACAGTTGAGTTGCAGTTGATGAATGCCTAAATGTTAAAACAGTTTTACTGAAAATATCAATAAAATAATAAATGTTTTATTTAAAAAAAAATCCAAGTTACTAGCAAGCATAGAGTAAACCCATGGTATTTTGCTATTTTAATATAAACTGGTCATGTACAAATGGTGCTATTAAGTGAAACATTGTCTCCGATGTGAATATATGATGATTTAGACATTCAGAGTAAATGGGTACTTTCTCATATTGTCTTTTACCCTTGGCTTTTCTCTAGTTTGCTATTTGTTGCATCATTCGACATTTATGTTAATTTTATTTCAAATTTACAATTATCATTTATAATTCATTGTTAGAATTATAAACAATGTTTATTGTTAATTTATCTATTTTCTGCTTCTTCCCTTGTGCTGTTTTGTATTTGCCTTTTTTGGTAAGCAGTTTAAGTTGCATTTTAATGTACAGTATGAAAAGTGCATTATTATTATTATTATTATTATTATTATTATTATTATTATTATTCACTGAAAATGACTGGAATAATTGAAAAATGAAATGTTTATATAAGAAGGTTTATATAAGTTTTTCATGTGTTATTGTGTTTAAGTGTGTTCACTTCACATCACACCATACATCAGACACTATCTCAAAGTGGTAAGTACAGCATTATTAATTAATATGTAAAATGCTAAACTGTAATCATATAATTTGCATGAGTATAGTAATTTTTAGCTGACACTAGCATTTATGGCATTTATGGAAATGTAACTTAAACAGTATTTTTTTTTTTCATTCACTTAAGAATAGGTGGGGTTAAAATTGTACTCCGGCTAGCCACTAGAGGGGTTCGGAAATTTGGATTCATTTTTAAACCCCTATTATGGCATCCACCCATATACCGTATACAATCATCGGTTGAAACGTGTCTCTCTCTCTCTCTCTCTCTCTCTCTCTCTCTCTCTCTCACACACACACACACACACACACATACACACACACACATGTACACCCACCCCTTTACAGGTTACACTGTTGAGGCAAAATCCTATTGTTGTGATTCTACCTTTTGTCAGTAAAGCTCATAATTTATAAATGTTTTAATGTTTTAGGAAACTTTGGGAAATGTGATTCATAGTTGAAATGCAAAGCACTGGATTTAGACTTGAGACTGGATGTTGTGGTTTTTTTTTTAATTTACTGCTGGCACAGAGAAGGTTCTTGTTCTGACTCTCACCGGCTCTGTAGGGTCTGGGTGACACTCCTCAGTGATGTCCTTAAAGTTTTCTTTAGTGCAGTTACTTTTCTGCATGTCAAACTGGAGCCGATATCTGAATCCAGCTATCACCTATGTATGGAAACACACACACGCACACACACACACACACACACACACACACACACAGACGTGCGCGCGCACACACGCACACACACACGCACACACACACGCGCACGCACGTGCGCATATAGTTATAATTATATAACTATAATTTAGTTATAATAATTTCTTCTTCTTCTTCAGATTACCATTATTTAATTTTACTATTTACTTATTACTATTACTAACAACAACAACAACAACAATAACAACAATATGACTCCTAAATAATGTAGGCCTATATTCGGATAAATACAAACATAGTGTATGCAAGTACAATGACTATCTGTGGTGCTTGATCAAAGAGACTTGCCTGTCTCGTAGCCCAAGCAATAGAGCTGAAGAGGAAATGGTGTGTGTGCTCATTCTGTATGTTGGCTTTGGAGATGGAGTAACTCAGAGACTCCTTAATGTCCTCACTGTATACATTGATGCTCTTAGGGCAGCCCAGACAGGGGGGATGCTGCTCTGCAACGAGAGGGGGCTCCACTGAGGAGAAAACACAACAAAACACCTTCTGTATAAATCTTTGTGCCACATTATTGCTGAATTTGGGATTTTGATTGGTTAGAAGATGATTAAATGACTATAACAGCAGTTTTGACAGTAGTGCAGCAAAAAATCATACATCACTTTAGGGTGATAATAGTAATGCTGCATAATAACACCACCCTATTGTTAATTTTTGTAAATGTGCTTTTCTAATAGTTATTGTTTCTATAGTAACAGGAGTGTGTACTGTTGACATGCTACATTTTGAAACATATATAATTGTTGATATGATTTTCTATAAAGAAACTGTATTTAACATGTATGGAAGGAGTCTCCAGTGTAAGCTCTTTGTAACAATCAGAGGTAAAGCTGTAACTTTAAGTTTTCTAATGTCTTCAGGACAGAGGAGTTAGTTTTTCAACTACATTTTTAAAATTATCTTCAAGCATGAAAGAAAAAAGAGAGTCAGGTGATGAAATGAGTTTTTGTAGCTGCTATAATGTAACTGAGGACAGGAAGTGACTCGCACAGAGCATGTGAACATGATTTTTTTTTAAATCTAGTTGAATGAGTGTAATCTCTCCCATCAGTAAGTGTCTAAAATTATTTGATGGATTCTGGTTAATTTCCGCAACCAGAAAAACATGCTGAAGCAAACTTCCTATTTCAAATAACAAGTGAATGTGTTGTTCATGAATGAGTCAGTTCTTTTTTTAATTAACTTTGTGAGCTGAATTGTTCATATTGGTCGTTTTTAACTCTTGCAGCATTTTTTAAGGACTCATATGGTAGTTGGCTCTTTGAGTTGGTTCTTTTAGTGAACCATACAAGAGATCCAACTATATGCCAATTGTTTTAAGATAAGCCTTATTTATATTAGCAATTTAAAAAAAACAACCTTTTTTTGGTTCTTTGGTTCACTTCATTAAGATGAATCTTGAGAGCTGATTTCTGTAGGTTTTCCATGTTTTTTTTTTTGTTGTTGTCATTTGTTTTTACTCTTGTAACAGTGTAATTTTATTTTAAAAAAAGTAAAGCTCTTTTCAACATCTGGACTGTTCATTAGCGTGAATGGTGAATCAGCTCTGAGCCAAATGATTAAACGATTCACTGAATAGAGACAGAATTCACATCAGTACTAAGAATAGTACCAAAGATAAAGCAATAAGGGTTAATCTATTGACTCACCTGAACAGTGTTGTGCAAAGATCTCATTTGTTTCTTTCAGCAGAAGTTTTGCACGACAATGTCTGAGCAGCTAGAAATGAGGGGATGAGAGTAAAAATAATCAGATGCCGCCATATGAGAAGTCATTTTCTAACTAAAATGAAAAGTTACTGTTTGTACCTTTGAGGAATCTTGCAGATAGTCACATTCCTGCCAGGCTTTTCCATCTCCTGCTGCACAGGCAGATTCCCTCGCTGTAAAATGTACTGAGAGAACTTCCCCTGATTCATTCTGGGCCTATTTAAAAGAAACAATGATGAAATATTGCTTAGAGTGAGGAAAATCCACTAAACACAAGAAACTAAGACATTATTACTTAAAAGCCTACCTTTGCAGCCTCAAGGATCTGATACAGAGCCAGCTGGTTTCCCTCAGTTAACTCTTTATTGTGCGCTTCAAGAACCGAAGCCACGGCATCTTGCACAATTGGATCATCACACTGAAGCCTGGTCTCCTCACTCGCACGTGAGGCGGAGGAGAAAAGCCATGTTAAGGCCAAAATCACACAAATTCTGTGTCCTTGCATTATTCCGAGGTCTTGCTCATGCCTTTTCCTGCCTTCCCTGTAGATAAAGAGACTCAGTTACCTAAATATCCCACACACGGTAACTGCACTGATGATTTGATGTTACACTCTCATTTGCTGTGCATGTAGTGCAAATGTTTACTCACTTGCAAGCCTTTCCCTCTGCCCACACAGCTCCCTGAAATCAATACCTCCATTTGGGTTCAGAGTGCTCTCTCTCACTCACACACACACACACACACACACACACACACACACACACACACACACACACACACACAAACAACAAAGTGCATAACTCGACTAAAGAATTTAAAGGTGCAGATTGTAATGTTGAAAAGACCCATAATAATCCTATCATTCCAAAGACACATTACAGTAGGTACACTGTGATTTGCAATATTGCCATAAAATGGGTTTGGCCTCGTTTATCATTTAAAGATATTGTTAACATTTTTCTGGCCCTGAAATTAGCCTTACGCCCAATCTCCCCATATTGCAATACAATGAAAGCTGTAAGCTGTACGCTTGTTCATCTTTTTTTAAGTGAAATTCTTTTTCACATTGCATGCTAACAAACATTGCAAAAATGCCCCTTTAATATGATTTATACCACACCATTCTTGATATCGTGGATCTGATTGGACAGAAGTTGTTGAATAGTTTTCCTATAACAGCAGCTCATGACAGTAGTGCAGCTAAAAATCACAGGTTTATATTAATGCACACATTCTAATACATTATCCTTTCTATATTAACAGCTCATTCACAGGGACATGTATGGCGAATGCTCATCATAAACGCATAAAAAACATGTGTAATTGTTGATATGGTTAATTTTTCTCTAGGGAGACATTTATTTTTGGAAGCAGTCTCCAGTGTCAGTGATTTGTAAAGTGATAGAGGTAAAGTTGTAAAGTTCTCTGGCATCTTCCTGACAGAGCAATTTTACACTTTGCATTACTAAGAGTATTGTGTGTTCATTATTAAATTTAAAAAATGTAATCGGTAGTAAATTTCTGTGGTATAAGAGGAATAGAGCAGGAATAGAATATGATATTATAGGAAAATAATGAAGTTAGGGTTGGTAGGGATTATTTTCCTATAGCAGCAGGTCTCTTAGTGTTTTATTCCTATCCCACTACACAGACAGTGAACATTGTTGGCTTCCTAAAGGGTTTTACTCAGAACTGTTGAGGAATGATTTATTGATTTATTAAATTTTTGTTTTCCTACCACCTCTTGTTAACATGGACTATTCACTTAATCATTAAAATGAAAACAAACAGTTAAAAAAAGAGAAAACAGATAGTTCTGTATCTTGGAACATAGCTTACTTTTGCTTTTGTAATGTCCATTTTCCTCCACAGGATCTATTTTATAGTTGTAAAAACTGACAATACAGACAAATTGACACTTTTCATTTATGGAGTAATATTTCCTGCTGAGGTGCCGAATGTTTATTGATTGATAAACTGATCTCATTAGCTGATGTATATGCTGATCTGGATAATAAATTATAATAATGTTATTGCCAAAAAGTCCATGCAAAACACAAAGCCACAGCCTTAATTGTGATGACACTGTGTCAGTGAGATGTGTACTAGCATTAGTCCAACTGCAGTTATGTCTCTCCCTGTTTTACCATTTCTTTCTGCACAGTGCAGATTTCAACTTAAATCATGACTCATGCACATTGTGTGTCCACTTCATATGACCCCCCATCCCCTCACCCACGATGTTTATGGACTAAACTTTGAGTCATAGTTCAGAGTTCAGCATTGAGACAATGTCAACATTCTGCAAGTCTTAAACACACTGCAGTATTTTTTTCAACAAAGATCAACCATCAAAGAACCAATGATAGTAATATGGACAAAATTTCTAGAAAGAATCAACATCTGTAACTGCAAACTAAGATATATTTTCCATTGGGAAATTTCTGTATTTTTGTGAATGTTTTCTGTAGTAAAGAAAAATTGTAAACCACGTCCAGTTCCTAACGTACTGTAGTTTAGGATCCAGTGTCATCTGTAATCATTGTAGCTGAATGTTGGCACAGTATGGATAGGGTGTCAATACTTTTCTTTCCTACTGTAGACTCATTTATAGGATTATCACTCTGTCCTGAAAGGCTCATCTCTTCAGGCTTGAAGGTTCGACTGATTTATTTTCCCCTGAGGTAATATGAACGAACCTCCAAATTGCCTCACAGAAATCATGTTAAACTTCATATGGTATGCAATGCTTACTTGCAATTTTGTAGCATTGTTACTATTTTTTTCTGTGTATCTTTATCAAGTACAACAAACTTTCCCACTCTGATTCATGTTAACAAATCAAAGTTGCAGTGGTTTATGGGATCAGTTCTTGATACAAATCAATTCGCTGAACTGATCAGACTCAATACAACTCAGAGACATCATCAACAAACATCACAATAGATCTTGTTTCGGCATTTTTTCTGTTTGGTTCCTTTAGTCAAATAAAGCCTACAAGGCTGATGCCTTGTTCACTGAGTTAGTCAATAAGCTCAATTTGTCTCATTTGAATTGTACTATCCAGGGCTCAGTGCACAGAACTGAACATTTTCATCCCTCAGATTGTTACAATTAAACTAGAAACCTTAAACCAATAAGACTAACACTGAATAGACTCCACATTCAGACTTGTGAACCAGTTCAACTGACTCAAAATAATCAGCTCCAAAGAATGATTATTGAATGACAATTACATCACTTATTGCTCTCCACAGATGAAGAACTCTGAATCTGGATTTGGTCATATTGAAAGGTTTGTATCTGGATCAGAGTGATCCAATCCAATGTTGCTTTGCAAACCAACTCAAAAACAATATGGATTACTTAATCCAGGACAGAAAACATAGCATTTACAAATCCGGATCATTCTGATCTAGATTAAACTTTTTTGAACAACTGGGCCCAGGAAATAAATGTCCCAAATGTGTTCAGCCAACAGCAAAAACAAATGAATTGGCCTTGCCGTTCCAATAGTTTCAGACTGTATGTGTGTAGTGTACTCTTCCTTCTCTCAATGTCCAATTGTTCCAAAATGTTCCAATTTTATGTTTTCTTTTGTCAAAGATGATCACATATTCAGTACGTCGCTGTGAATTGGATTTTACTTCTTAACAAACTTCTTTTTTTCACCCATCTTTTTTAACAGGTCGTTTTGCTGCTTGGTGGGTGTGAAAAGTCAGTTGAACACTTTCTCATACTCGGTGGTGAGACACAGCAGCAGCAATGGTTCTGCTCTGTCTTCCTGAAGACTTTGGAAGAGTAAACAGTTTTCAGAATGCACAGCTGAGCTAATCGCATAGACAAACTCCAGCAGTGTGTAATTAAGGACAATACACTTTGACCTCCTCGACCTTTGACCACAGATTTCCCCTGAGCTCTAACGCCTCTGCTGCGCTGCTTCTCAGATGGTCTTTTAAAAGGAAAAAAAACACTTTTGTACATCCGGAGTAAATATCAGCATTAAACAGAAATCAGGCTTCATTGCATGAGAGTGTGTTAGAGACAGTGTTAGGGTCTGGTAATCACAAAGAGAAAATGATTTTGTAACTATTTATCTGAGGGTCTGTCTGATCTATCTGTCATTCTGTCTATGTTTATCTGTCTGCTTGTCTGTCTATATCTATGTCTGCCTGCTGTTCTGTCTGCTTCTGTTTGTCTGTCAAACTGTTTATCTATCTGTCTGTCTGTCTATATACAGTATCTGTCTGTCTGATAGATACAGACAGACAGACAGACAGACAAACAGGCAGACAAACTGCCTGTCTGTCTGTCAGGATATGTGAATAATCAGGTCCGACCAAATGCAGTGATTGAAGTAAGATGAGAGATTTTACGCTGTAAAAATGAAATCAAACCCTGAATGCATGGTAAAACTCTGTAGTTAGAGACTGTATGTTTGTCCCTGGGTCTTTATATCTCTCTCTCTGTCTGTCTGTCTGTTGGGGAATATTAGGCAAGTGAATGTTCGATTATCTGAACTTGAGGTGATGTAACAGCAGCGTGTATTGTGTGTAAGATTTTAGTCATTTGTCATTAGCACAGTGACAGTGTTGAGTGTGCTGCGTGACCCTGGCAGGGTTGAGTGTAATATCGCCCCCTTGAGTCACACACAACACATACTCAGCATGTACTGAGTTGTTAAGTAAGACTGAGGTTTGTTGATTATCTTTGTTTGCAGTTTGTTTGGTATTTTCTGTATTCTTCCTATAGTCTCTTCTCATTCTCAGTTCTTTTTTTCTTTCTTTCTTTCTTATAGCCAATGGGGAACGTAATAACTTAATAAGCAGCTTTCACTGAGCAGCTGAAGCTGATTATTTTCCTTTAACAGCACATCCTGAAATATTTTATTCCTCTTATACCACACCATGATTACAATTAATTAAAAAACTACACATAATACTTTTTAGGTATTTATAGCTCCATTTAGTCTCCATGATATAAGTTAGTTCCTGTTCTTACTTATGTTATAGCAACAGTCATTGTCATCTGTCTCTCTCTCTCTGTCTGTCTGTCTGACAGTCTCTCGATCTGACCTTTTCTCTATCTATCTATCTATCTATCTATCTATCTATCTATCTATCTATCTATCTATCTATCTATCTATCTATCTATCATCCAGTAATACATTAAGATATGAGTTCTAGTTAAGTTGATGTAACACTTTTTCATGGCCGCGAGTACAGTACATGATCTGAGGGAAGACAGCTTTTACACAATAATGGCAAAACAGATTACTCAATTGTATGCACAGAAACAGAAACACCTCAGACTGATCTGTACAGGAAGAGACCTCCTACTGCTGTGGACATGATGGCCCTCCCCATGAAGGATGTCACAGCACTTTTAAACAGAATACCCACAAATATTAGAAGCAGAGCAGTTTCATTTCTCAAGATGACTAATGCACAACGCATTGCCATGCGCTTTTTCATCCTCACTGCTCTGCTGTTTGTGGGTGAGTCTCGATTTTTTCTTAGTTTTAAAGTGCTCCTGAAACAAAACATTAAAAGGTTTGGAACACTACTAAAATGAATAATAGACATGACAGATAGTGTACAATTCTTAAATTTGCTTGAATTATACCTTTAACAAAAAAATAACTCCTCTTTGAGATTTAATGATGAGCTGAATCAGGTGTGTGATGATTTTTTTTATACATTAGCAGCTCAGTGTAAAGGAAAGTTATCCTTAAGGAGTGTGAACACTTGTCCAGGAGTGAGGCTCCATCACAGCACACAACAGGAATATGTCAAATGTCAATAATATAGATTATCTTAATATAGATTAGATGTTGGTTGTTGCTAATATAGCTATTTATGAAATATTTTTGAGCCCTTAAAATATTGACATGTAGTCTGTGTAGGTTATATACTGTATAATGACAGTGTAATTAAAGTAATTTATTTGTATGTGTAAAATACATTGTTATGTTAGCACTACCATGCTTCACTGTGGGTATGGTGTTTTTTCTTGATGTTCTTTTTTTGCACCAAACATACCTTTTGGAATGGGTTTTATCGGACCATAACACATTTTGCTGCATGGTTTGGGGGGATTTTGTTGGGCTTACATGTTTTTGTGTGAAAGGCCTTCTGTCTAGCCACCATACTCCATAACCCAGACATGTGAAGAATACAGAAGATGTATTCACATGCATAGAGTAATCAGTACTTGTCAGATATTCCTGCAACTCCTTTAATGTTGTCATTTGAAATATAGAAATTATAATATATTAGAATGAGTGCATTAATGTAAACCACATACAATAACCACCGTCTGATCAGCAGTGACAATTCAACAGTGCGGTGGTTTAAATTCTGACCTGCTGGAATTCTGACCATTCATTTTTTCTCACTATGCATTATTCAAACATCATGTATCAAATAAATTCAAAAACAAAACAAAACACAACATCTGTAAAAGATAGGAACCCTGTTGAACATGGTTGTGAATTAGTTGAGTTACATATTTGACTCTTTATGTTACTGCCACCAGTTAAGCAAACTTCTCCACATTATTTGTTGAATAAACCCCTCTTGTGCTGAGTGAACCGAAAAGCGAAAGCCATCTCAGTTTGTGGTTCCTTGTCTACAGGAAGCAGTGTGTCATCTGAAGTTGAAGACTCTTTGAGCTCTGAGATGTTTCTGAATCAGGATACAGAGGCTCAGCACAACATGTCCAAGAAACCAAGCCTCCAACCCAAAGAGAGCACGCCTCTGATAGGAACATACATGCTGAAGAAAGACGGCCGAGTGTGTGTGATGGCTAGATTCGGCATAGAGTTTGTGGTGAAAGAGGACAAGGTAGAGCCGGCAAAGTTTCAGCATTTTTTGTTCTTCTCTTTGTCTGCACATTGAGGTGAAGAAACAGTTGGTGACACTCTGTGAAAACATCACACATGCCACACACATCAGCTTTTTAAAAAATAGCTGCACTTTTCATTGCTGTCTGGTACTAACAAGGGGACATCTTTTGTACCTTTAGTATTTTTCATGGGTACATGTGTACATTTCAGAATAATTTAAGGTACATGAGGGTACCTTCCAATGTACAATATACATACTAAAGGTAAAAAAGATGCACCCTTGATGGTATTACCCGAGTGACAAGCAAAAGTACATTATGGTACCTTTATTTCTGAGAGTGAACACAACACTACTATAAACCATGTTGCTGTATATACAGCTTCTATTTCACATTTGAACAGAAATCATTTGTTAGCAGGTTACAATATATACACACCAAACACTTTGGAAACCAAACACTTCAAAGAAAGAAAAACATTTGGTCATTGTAATGGGCAGAGGTGTGCATTGGACTATTTTTAATCTTAATCCTGCTTGCTCTTGAAGGAATTGTGCCTGATTCTGCAGAAATTCTGAAAAAGTTCACCTGCTTCTTATAGGAAGTCCAATCCTGTTTGCTTTTTATAGGAATTCTGTCAAGCCCACCTGCTCCTAAGAAAATTCTGACCAATCTTATCTGTTCCTGAAGGAATTCTGACCATCCCTGTTTGCTTTTGAATTCAGTCTTGCCTGCTCATGAAGAAATTCAGACCAATCCCACCCATTTTTGCAGCTATTATTTTTGTTTGCACCCTCCTACCATATTTTCTAATGGCATTAATTGACTTTATTTCTTGAAATATAAACAAATGAGTATTTTAAAGCACAGTGACTCTGACCAGAAAAACATATGGCTAC
>JAFFST010054135.1:317645-346560 GCA_022414735.1 Noturus placidus
TCTGTATTGATATATCTTGTTGTACTCTGAAAAGTGTATGAGAATCAATAAAAATTGTTAACAATAAGAATTACAGCATGTGATTGTGCATAAGTGTAACAGGTAACATATAACCTGTACATTAATACATGATAATAGATTGAAACATGCACTAGATTCAAATGTATCTTCTTTCTTTCTTAATTGTATAGAAAACATTGTATTTCAACATGGACCCCAACTCCACTAAAGTGACGGGTTTCTGCGCAAACCAGAAAACTGTTCTCTCGCTCGTTTTTGATGGCGGGAATCTGGAATTTACATTCATCAAGGTATATGCTGTGACTGAATTTAAGTCCTGTTGATTATTATTTGAAGCAGAACTTTAAGTCACATATAATGTATAAATTAAGCTCATGGTGGCTTAGTGGTTAGCACGTTCACCTCACACCTCCAGGGTCCGGGGCTCGAGTCCCGCCGGAGCTATGTGTGTGCAGAGCCTGCATGTTCTCCCCGTGCTGCGGGGGTTTCCTCCAGGTACTTCGGTTTCCTCCCCCAGTCCAATGAGATACATGGTAGGCTGATTGTAATGACCAAAGTGTCTGTAGTGTATGAATGGGTGTGTGAATGTGTATGTGATTGTGCTTTGCGATGGACTGGCACCCTGTCCAGGGTGTACCCTACCTTGTGCCCGATGCTCCCTGGGATAGGCTCCAGGTTCCCCCGTGACCCTGAAATTGAGTAAGTGGTAGAGGATGGATGGATAATGAGTAAATTTGTGAATTTCCAGGGGAAGTTCAAGCAACGGATCATGAGCAGTCCACCACTGTACTTCTTTATTCATGTTTATATTAGAGGTCTATATTTTATTACTCATATACCACATGACAATGCTAACTTTGTTTGTATTAAAGAAATAAATGTTATAATTTTTATCTGTTTATAGTTAATAAGACAAAAAAAACTTTTGCAGCTCGTCAAAACTCCTAAACTCCTATGTCCTGAAGACATCTGAAAACTAAGTTACAAAACACTGACACGGAGACTCCGTCCATAAATGTCCAGAATACCATTATACCATTTATATCTACCATTTACAGTGTAGCTCTCCCTTGAATTTATCCAAAGTGTGATAGCTGATACTGAGTGGCATGGCATTTTTCCAGTCAAAAGTTGGATATTCCCAATGAATTGTTATAAAAAATCTTTCTGTTAAGAAATGCTTATTTAATATTTATAGAAGTAGATGCTTTAAGGCACTTTAAGGCTTTGAAGTTTTCTGACACAGAAGAGTTTTTAAGATGCATTTTTTGGATTAATTCAAAAGAGAGAAAAAAGGCTGATAAGGGAATATATGTTTATAGCTAAAGGTAGCATACTGTAAGTGAGAACACAAATAAACTTGTCTCACAGACATTTTAACTATTCAAAATGTCATTCAGGAATCATTCAGGCTGCATCACAGCACTTCATTGTTTATTATTGTCCTACATCAATAATAAGCACGTCCCCAAGTGTATTGCTTAAATATTGTACAAAAGTCATTGTCTCTTAACAAATATATATTAAACACAAATAGAGCAACATGCATTAAGTGTTAAATTATTTTACTGTTCCAAATCTGATTAATAAAAACTTAAAATGGGTATTTGTGTGCTTCTTCCAATGCAATTTATTATTTTTTATTTCTAATCACACCGTGTCTTTCCCATCACTGGCAGAATGGTGATAATACATATGTTCGCATGCTGAGAGCGCTGCTAGAGCCTTCGCCTTCCTGTAAACAATGCAAAGGTACATAAAGTTTTTTTTTTTTTTTTTTTTTTTCATTGTAACCCACAGCATTCAATGCAAAAAAAAATTATCCTATTTTTATGTTTATGTATTTCATGTTCCTATTAGAGAGATGATGTTCCAATCATTTTGATCCGAGAGCAAAAAAAACCCAACAACATTTATTTAAAATGCTAGGTGTTTGTAGAGCTTTTTTGGGGCTCTATTTTCTATTTAATTTTTTTTATATGGGTAATGATTGAATATAATATAAAGACACACTCAGGCACAACATTCCACAGCTGCTTTTCCTCTCCTCCCACAGGTAAAAGCTACCCTGGTATTTTGGACCATGAAAAGCTCTTTGAGACCACCAAGGAGAAGAGCTTCAAGTGCCAATCGAACACTAAATTAAAACTGGCTGAATATCTGATGATTAAACTAATCCCTCTGAAGATTCAAGCATTTGACCTGCCCAAGGGGACTTTTGGAGAAGGTGCTAACATTTTTTACATATTGTTCATATTCACTCTTCATCGTTTTGCTGTGTAATGTCATTGCTCCTTCATTTATCAATCGTTTATAAAGTACTTACTGCATATATATACAGGGATGGCTGGTATAAATGTCATAACAGGACTAAGTCCCTGTTTTTTTTTTTTGTTTTTTTTTTTAAAGATAAAATGACATCGGTTTCATTTTTGGCATCTACAGCAGATTATTTCCTGTTCACAAATGTTTTAAAGTGGATTTTTATTGTTCAACAGCACCACCTGCAGTCATAATAAAAATAAGTGAAAAACTTGGGGCTGATTTCTTTCTAGCCCTGACTGCAGATTCATGCAGCACATCAGTGTCTGTTGCGTTGGGTGACTATACAGTGACATCCTCTAGTTTAGATCTCTTTCTGGGATGACATATTTGCACATATAACTGTAACGCATCATTAGCAGTGATTGAGAGGGTGCATGTGAAATACAGTCATGGCTGTCATGAACATAAATGAGATGGATATCCTGTTTTTCTCAAAATGTGTTTGGAGGAAAATCTAAACGGTGACTGAATAAGCACAAGGGATGCATGATGGGTATTGATCTCGATATAGAGCTTGTGATATCATTCATTGCTCAACCCAAATAGTTGTAATAGATGCTGTAGGAGTAAACTAATTACAATTCTTCTTATTTTTGCAGAGACGGAGTGCTTGGCCGACTACACCAAGAGGATCATACCCATTGTGGTGGGTGCTGTAGTCGCAGGAATCATCCTCATTTCCGTTCTGGTGTATGTGCTCATGCGTGAACGCCGTTCTCAAGGCTACGACCAACTCTGATTGTGATCGACATCAAAACCTCAGGAAACAACACTGTTTCACACCCCAAAGCTATCAAAAAACACATGTTTTATTCTAGGCACTGAATACTCCATGATGACACCTTCAGAATGTTGTAACAAAAGGTTTACCTACCATCATATGCTATAAATGTGATTAAAAGTTTACATGTTTCCACCATTCAGAAATGTGGGTCTTTATGCTTTGATTGTTGGTTATATGTGAATGATAAATGTGTATTAATGTTGATTAATGTAGGCCTCATTTGTGGTTACTTTTACTTTTATGTATAAATTCTAGGTTGTTTTATTACTAGCAATAAAATATAGAGGAATTGAATGTTGAATGTTGCCTTTCCTTTAAAAATAAATAAATAAATAAAAATAATGATTATTTCAACAACTTCAGCACATCCGCATAAATGATATACTCCAATAAAAATATACAGGTTTATAGAAAAAAAGACAAAAAGAAATCCAAAACGAAAATAAAACATTAAAACCCGCCATAATTTTTTTAACATTATAGAATGAATTCCAATTTGTTACTCATTCGACATGTAGTGCACTCCCTAGGGTGTAGGGAGCATGTTATATCCTACGAAGTGCACTTATACACGGCTATAATACCAACACGCCTTCATCATCCTCCACTGTGATTGGTTAACGAAACTACGGGTCGCCATCAGGGCCAATCTATACACCTAGCTAGCTAGCATTTTGTAATTAGCTATATTTATTTATACGACTTTTAACACACTTGCTAAAGGTAAATATTTAACTAATATGTCGTATAATATAGTTATTTATTATCTAATACACAGTAATTTATTACAAAGCAAATAATTGTTTTGTTTGGAATATTTAACAGTTCGGTTAGCAACGGTAAATTAGCCTAGCTAGTCGGTGTTCGTTCACTCGTTGTGAAAATGGCTGCTGCTGTCCTGCAAGTACGAGTCAACCAGACTCTGAGAGCACAGCTACAGTAAGTTATTTTAACTCCGCATATATCATTTAATATATGTTGCATATTTAATGCTACGTATCACGTATTGCTTGGTTATTCACTTTGTAAGGCGTAAAATGCTAACCAGAGAGAACAGTTTAGCTTAGCTAGAGAGGTAATTGTCAAACAAAAATGACATTAGCATAAAAACTGCTTTTACTAATCTAAGGTATGCCTGCCTATATATGTTCAGATATTACGAGACTAAGAGATGCTCAGTTTAAATAATCTGCTGATCTGCAACCAAACTGACCACAGTGACGTCACATCTCGGACAAGGTTAAGGGTAGGAGCAGAAATACAGTTTAGGTGAAAACTGGCCTCAAGTTGTCTGATTGATTGACATTCATTTAATGGTCTAAATATGTGAATCTTCTTTAACTGACTATTAACGCAAGGTTGGTTGTTGACAAAATAGGTCTCATTCTGTGAGACATGAAAGCTTGACCTTTACGTTTTTCTTTTCTGTAGGAAGCTGATATGGAGCAGAGGAGCAGTCAGACACGCCTCTGTGGGTAAGTGGGATATGATCCAGGTCTTCCCCAGGATGCTCAGACATCCCGCCAAGATTTTCCGCATTCAGGAATTTCCTGCAGTGTTAAAATATGTAAATAAATAAAAATCAGATAACTCTCTTATGATTGCAGCACAGTTTAGATTTATGAAACTAAATTAAAATTAAAACACATGTATCCAATTTACACACACACACAATCTGCGACTTCAGGTCAATAAAAAGTTTTTTGAAAAGACATAATTAAGCTTTTCTGATATTATCAAGACATCTCCTTTTATTCGTATGGTAGTGAGTGTTCGATCAAACCATTTAATTCATGTAACCAGTCAAATAAAAGTTATAATGATGATAACTAAATGACAATATTAATCATGCTGACAACACTGTAACATTTAAATAATAATAAAAATCACAGAACCCCCCCCCCCCCCCATTCTATTCCCCTAACTGACTCCGCTGGCTTCTAATTAAGCACGGTGGCTTGGTGGTTAGCACGCTTACCTCACACCTCCTGGGTTCGGGGTTTCAGTCCCGCTGGGGCCATGTGTGCGCGGAGTCCGCATGCTCACCCGGTGTCTCGGGGGGCCCCCTCCGGGCATTCCGGTCCCCCCTCCAGCCCAAAGCCATGCATGGTTGTCTGATTGGCGTGTCCAGAAAGTGTCCATAGTGCGTCAATGGGTGTGTGTATGTGATTGTGCCCTGCTGGACTGGCACCCTGTCCAGGGTGTACCCCACCTTGTGCCCCGATGCCTCTTGGGCTCCAGGTTCCCCTTGACCCTGAAAAAGGATTAAGCAGCAGAGGATGGATGGATGGACTCCTAACAACATCTCAGTTGATTGATGCTCTTTAATCTGTGCTCCTTACGTATTTATAAGAGAATGTGTGATTGACTTTTTATGCATTAGCATAAATAGTGCTGAAAGTTTCAAGAGAAAATTAATCTGTGATAAATTGATTAGTATTTCTATCTCAAGTGCTTCTGTTAATTGACATGACTGTGACCTGGCAGGGAAACATTGGACTCAAATGGTTTTAATGACTCAGCAACATTCAACAAATCAATACGGGTTGCTTGGTTAATAAATCAAAATGAGTTGCATGTTTAATAGATCAATCGAAAAATGAATCAGTATAGATATTCAGAAGTGATAGATATTTGGATTATATTGAAAATTCAAAAGGAATGTTGCATATCTAATCATTTTGTGCAATTTTATATGAGCTGACCTCAGATTATGAAATGCTTCAACACTGTTATGTGACAAAGAATCACGAATTGATTGATGTTAATGGAAGTTTGTGAGTTATGAATTACAGGGAACCAAAAAGGTGAACATGTTGGTATGTTCTGAAAGTCTGATCATAATTTTGTGTCTGCAGGGAGGATAGAGAAAGTCCTCATCGCAAACCGAGGAGAGATAGCATGCAGAGTGATGCGCACAGCAAAAAAGATGGGTGTTCGTTCTGTGGCTGTTTATAGTGATGCTGACAGGCACTCCATGCATGTGGCCATGGTGAGAAAATCACACGTTAGGACTTCCTCTTCACAAGTGTCTATATGTTAGCACTTTTTTAACACTTGGTTTATTGCAAAAGCATGTTACAGTGGGAAAGATCTCTGTTGTCTATTTCTATTTATCTGACTTTGTTTAAAATGCAATGCCATCTGTAAATGAAATATATATATATATATTATACTGCTGATTAGAAATGTCATTGTAATATTTAAATTGCAGGCAGATGAAGCGTACCATATCGGAGCAGCACCATCACAACAGAGTTATTTACGCATGGAGAAAGTTCTAGAAATTGCCAAGAAATCCTCTGCACAGGTACAACCGTTCAGTCAATCCTTTGTTTGTTCGTTCATTCATTCATTCGCAGTTTCAATCAGTTCTTCCACATGACAACAAACCTCTCTGTTCAGTAGGTTTCAGAATGAGTCCCTTAGTTAATAAAGAATCAATATGAGTTGACTTGGTTAAAAAGGAATTAGTATGAGTCATTTGGTTAATAATCAGTTTGAGTCACTTGGATAAAAAAAGAATCGGTAGGAGTCGCTTGGTAGTTAATAATCAATCTGTACGAGTCGCTGGGTGGTTAAGAAAGAATCTGTATGAGTCGCTGGGTGGTTAAGAAAGAATTTGGACCTTTAAAAAAAAAAAAAAAATTTATAAAAATAGAACATTAGACAGTGGTGTGTTCAGTTATTATGTAATGGAAACTTCTGGATTATTGTTAAAAGCTAATTTCTTGAAAGGATCGCTCTTAGACATGGTATATCTTTAGTGCTTTAAGAGCATCTTGAAGCTGCTTTCCCACTTTTCTTCACAGAAAATAAAAACACTGGCCAGAGTACTTTTTGTGCTGATATGAAAAAACTGCAGCTCAAGTGATATGCACACTGTAACCATAACAACACTCCTACCAGTCTCCTACCTAGCCTAGCTTGCTGTCAAGATTAGATTTATTATCTAACTCTGGTGATTAGGAGGTTTTTTGCCTTCACTGTAGCTTTGGAGGCAGAAACTCAAGAGAATTTGAGCCGCTTGTGTGACTTGACTGTATGCAACTGCGGTTAAAGAGCCCCCCAACTTGCGTCCTTATTGATGAGGAGTTTAAAAAAAAAGTAGTTGACGTCATGCGTGTGTGTATATATTATTTATATATATGTATATGTGTGTGTGTGTGTATATATATATATATATATATATAATATATATATATATATATATATATATATATAAAATGTATATGTATGTGTTTTTTTATTTTTTATTTTTTATTTATTTATTTTTTTTTATTTTATTTTTTTTATAAATGTTGGAAGCTCAGTGGTGTCCCAAAAAAAGCCAGCAGCAGCACCTCTTTTCATCTGTCAGTCATGTTGCTCATCAGTTCAGAAAGTGCCAACTCATTAAAATTTCATTTTGGGGGCCTGGCTTTGGGGGGGGGGGGGAACTGATGGTATGGGATCCAGTTAGCTTCCACCAAAATCACTCACTTATACCCCAATGTCCATTGAAAAACTATATAAATAATAAATTCTTACGAACCAAATTGTGATGACAAATAATTTTATCACGGTGAACATTTGTGTATGTTAGCATACATTGTGTATATCATGAAATGTTTGTAATTTTAACTTTTTATATTTGTTGTTGTAAAGGCTGTACATCCCGGTTATGGCTTCCTGTCTGAGAACACAGAGTTTGCTGAACTGTGCAAACAAGAAGGCATCATCTTCATCGGGCCTCCATCGTCAGCGATTCGTGATATGGGCATCAAGAGGTGACTTTTCACTCCTTCATTATTGTTTGTTTTTATATGCTTTTTAAACCCAGAGTAATTAAACTGCTTCGTTTTGCCTCGTTCTCTACCAGCACATCCAAATACATAATGTCCGCTGCGGGCGTTCCCATCATTGAGGGTTACCATGGAGAGGACCAATCAGATGAGACGCTTCAAGCTGAAGCTGCCAGGATTGGTTATCCTGTTATGATTAAAGCTGTACGAGGTGGAGGTGGGAAGGTGAGCAGTATTAGAGGGAATTTTGTTTTAAAATTAGCTGTTATTGAGACATGAAAACATTTACGCTTTACTATTTTGTTACCAAGAGAACATGTTGGTAGTTTTTATCTAATATTAGCAAGTAATATCTGAGCTGCTGATCCGATTTCTTGAACTAATAAGTAAAGAAATGGGACAGTTAAGAGAAGTCTGAGGGGAAACAGAGGAACCGTGTTGAAACACAAGGAAGATCTGTGATTAGGGTTGGTGCTAAACTCTGGATTAAACAAGATTAGTCTTCGTCATGTTTAGTCTGTTTGGCTTGCGTGTGTCCTGCAGGGAATGCGTATTGCTCGCTCGGAAGCCGAATTTCATGAGCAGCTGGAATCTGCCAGAAGAGAAGCTCGCAAGTCATTCAACGATGACGTCATGCTGGTGGAGAAGTTTGTGGACAACCCCAGGTAACTGGTGCAACACCATACATACATTTTGCTCTTCTATTTTGACTATTTAAAGACAGGAAGATTATTTTTGCTTTCCGAATGGTGCAGCAGCTCTCTTGGTATATCTGTGAAGACGTTTGCTGTATGTTGTTGTTGTTGTTGTTGTTGTTGTTTAGGCATGTGGAGGTGCAGGTGTTTGGGGATCAACATGGTAATGCTGTATATCTGTTTGAAAGAGACTGCAGTGTGCAGAGGAGACACCAGAAGATCATAGAAGAAGCACCTGGGGTAAATATGGATGCCCAATTGGATGCATTATTCTTATGTCACTTGATGTCACTTCAGTGAAAATCAGTTGTCAGGTTTTAAAAATTATTTTTATGAATTAAATGCTGACTTTGGATTGTGCATTGCATTGCATTTCTAAGAGGCGTTGCTGTCCATAAGGGACCGCCTTTTGGTTTTCTTCATTCCCACAACATATAAGATTTACTACTAGGATGTGATAAGTGCTTATGTGACAAAAAATTTGTGTGTGTGTGTGTGTCTGCAGCCTGGGATTAGTCCAGAAGTGAGGCATAAACTGGGAGAAGCCGCAGTCCGGGCAGCTAAAGCAGTAAATTATGTGGGAGCAGGTAAGACACTGGAGGCACAAATAAAGCACAAGCACCAATGTAGCATTTATTTACATTTCATGTAGTAAAGATCTTTTTATCAAATTGACATTTAAACTTTTGTCATTGTTCAGATTGTGTATAATTAATCAAATCACTTGATAAAATAAGATACAATTTCTTCAGTGTCTGTAATCTTCCAATAAAAAGACGTTTTCCCACTTTTAACCAGCCTCTGATTTTTAATTTTTTTTGGAATAAGGGATGGTACAATTGTGGGTGGTACAAAAATATAACAACCAACCTCTTTGTGTGTGTGTGTGTGTGCCCATGCCTGTGCTCCACAGGCACTGTGGAGTTCATCATGGATGCTCAGCACAATTTCTACTTCATGGAGATGAACACTCGATTGCAGGTGGAGCACCCTGTGACTGAGATGATCACTGGTACAGACCTGGTGGAGTGGCAGCTCAGGGTGAGGCTGATCATAAATGGCGCACTTATATAGCGCTTTTATCTAAAGCTGTGTCTCATTCACCCATCATTACACAGCCCTGTCTCATCACACTGTGTCTCATTCACCCATTACCCCACACACTCACATGCAAGGCGCTAACTTGCCATCGGGGCAACTTGGTGTTCAGTGTCTTGCCCAAAGACACTTTGGTATGTGGAATCATGTGGGCCGGAAATCGAACCGCCACCCCTACGATCAGTGGACAAACTTCTCAACCACTTGAGCCACAGCCGCCCCTCATGTGATCAAACATCAGCATAGTTGCTGATGCAGCACAAATGCTGCTACAATTGTTTCTCTGGGAATGATAATATATAAAATAATGAAAAAGATGGGTGTTTTCTGCTAATGGTTACAGTGATTGTGAATGCCCTGTTTAACATAGCGTGGTGATTTGTTTAACATTAAGTGAATGGTTTGTGCGTAAGGTGGCTGCTGGAGAGAAGCTTCCTCTCTCTCAGGATGAGATTGTGCTGCAAGGTCACTCATTTGAGGCTCGAATCTATGCTGAAGACCCCAATAACGACTTCCTGCCCGGAGCCGGACCGCTGCTGCACCTTTCCACACCACAGGAGGAGATGCAAACGCGCATCGAGACCGGAGTACGGCAAGGTTCGCATGATTTATTACTGCATTAGCTACAGTGCTGTGAAAAAGATTTATTCTGTTGTTGTGTAGATCTCATACTAAATTGTTTCAGAAATTAAAACAAAATCAACCCGAGTAAACACAAAATCCAATTCTTAAAAGATAAGGTCCTTTATTGAAGCGAATAAGTTATCCAATAGCAACTGGTCCTGTGTGAAAATACTTAAGATTCAGTGACAGAAAATGCTTGACTGCCTGTGTGTGCTTTATCACCTTGTAAGGTGTGTAGACAAACATTTTCACTAAAGCTTGAAGTATTGGCACCCGTGGCCATGTTTAAATTATGCTCCTCTTTAATCCCCCTCCCCCAAGATTAAAGTATTGGCACCCTTGGCTGTGTTTGGGTGCAGCCATAAAAACAAGCTTACATTGTCTGTTGCAGAGAAATGGGGAAGTGCCACACAATGTTTTATTGCGCTTTCAGTTTTATAAACGGTTCATTGGTTACCCATAAGGCATAACATGCATTTTAATGTCCGATGAGAAATACCTGGATTTATTTCAGAATTTTACTGTTCATGTCTAACCACTCACCACCCTGTAACTTCGTGAGAAACTCCTACTGTCACGGGCTGTGTGATGATTACTACATAACTGCATACACACAAGTTCTGTGATAAAAAAGCAACACGCACATGGTTAGAATACACACAAGTGCTGGTTTAGCTTCTGCTTAAAGCTTTTACTTCCTGTATTAATGTGCCCATGTGATGTATGAACACTGTAGGAGCAGGGAGTTTTCTCTATTTTCACATGGTGGACTCCCCACAGCTATCTCCAGTGACAATAAAATAAACCACAGCGATGTTCAATTCTAGATTCTGATTGGTTAGAAGGCGTTGACTTGTTTTCTGTCACAGCAGCTCTGACAGGATTTCAGCTATAAATGACAGGTTTATATATAATTAATTTGCTTGTTGTAACATTTCTATAGTAACATCTCCATTAAATGCTCCACTTAAATGGATGTAATAAGTCATTGATACTCTTACATTTTCTGGAAAGAGCTTTATTTCCTGTATTTCTCAATCATTACATCTCATACAGTGCACATGAATTATTACCAAAATAGTTTTTGTACAATCATGACATTATTTTGTAAATGTTTTATTTCCACAGCTGTAAGTTCTCAACAACATTAGGTTCCCTTTGTATTGGGCTATATCTGATTTTCTTGATTTGTTTCGCGTGTGTGTCAGGAGATGAGGTTTCAGTTCATTATGACCCGATGATCGCTAAGCTGGTGGTTTGGGGAGAGGATCGCGCTGCTGCTCTGAAGAAACTGCGCTACTGCTTACGGCAGTACAATGTAAGACTCTAGCGGACAACATGACTCACTGCAGCACTGTACTAAACCTCAAACTTCTTCCAAACACAAAGCATAAACACCTGAACTTTCAGAAGACTATTAGATATCCTTTTCAGGTTATTTTTTTTTTCTTTTTCAGGAGTGCTGGTTAAATGTATATGCACAAATGACAGAATAGTGTTCGGTCTGGATGATTGCAGCTTGCACTGCATATTCAATAAGAACCGACTGAAACATTATTTAATTACAGTTATTTTAAATCAACACATTACCAAAATAAATGATGTTAAAAGATAAAGTTAAAATAAAAACTGCTTATTAAACACAGGCAGGATTTAAATGATTAAGTGAATAAATAAGTCTGAATATGAGTATCTTCTTAATTATTTAATAAACCGACTTCCCAAAATGCAACACCAGGGCAGAGGAATATGATGTAATATTGATCATGTGAAAATGAAGTCACAGAACAATTTTCAGAGATTGAGAGTATTGTCTGTATTTTTATAAAAAAAAAATTGCAAACTCTAAAGCTGATTAGTGGTTTTCTTTCTGATTAGTGGTTGTAAAAGCATCTGCTGAGTGAATAAATGTAATGTAGTGGTTAAAGCTTTGTACAGATACTTTAAAATTGTAAATGTTGTACAGATTCTTTTTATTTTTGCCTTTTAGCATTAAGTAGTTTATTATTATTATTATTATTATTATTATTATAAATTTTCTGCCTCATTCATTCTTTTTTTTAATTTAAAATACTTTAATCTCTGAGTACTGTCATTTTAAAAGCGTATTTGTGAGACTGCTTGTTTTGGTTAGGAGGTGAGGGGCTAGAAGTTAAAACAAAGGGAAAAGTGCAATATCTCTGCATACTGTGCATTTGTACTGGTGTTTCCCTTTGGACAGATATGCCATCCAAATGTCTTATCTTAATTTTTTGTCTCAGGATTTTAACACTCTCTGTCCTCAGATTCTGGGTCTCAACACCAACATCGACTTCCTGTTAAGTCTTTCGGGTCATGCGGAGTTTGAAGCAGGAAACGTTCACACCAGCTTCATCCAGAAGCACTATGATCAGCTGTTTCCCAAAGCGACTGCACCGGGAGAAGACGTGGTGTGTCAGGCCGCTCTTGGACTTCTGCTGCAGGAGAGAGAACACACACTGGAATTTCTGCACCAGTCACATGGTCAGAACACACACGAACATCTATTAAAAAAAGTTAACTCAAAAGAGGTCATTCATTTATTTAGAGATATTACAACAGAACTTAAAAAGTGAGGAGTTTGAAGATATATGTTGAACAGTCGAGATATATGTTGGGGCTGTACACAACCTGACGCTATGGATGAGGTGCTAGTGCATGTTGGATTAATAATGAGTTCCTGTTACAGATGTGTTCTCTCCTTTTGGCTCGGGTAACGGGAGTCGGCTCAACGTGCTCTACTGCAGGAACCTGACACTACAGCTGGGGGAAAACAGTGAGTGTTAAACCTGTGCGCGCGCACACACACGTAAACGTTTCTACATCTTACAGTTGGTGCTATAGTTTTGGTACTGTGAGAAGTTATCGGTTGTGAGTTGCTTTGCTGCTTTGGAGGGACATTTTTATTGTTACAGTGGAGACTAACTGGAGAAAAAATGTAACCTATGCAGGTCAGTTTCACTGTTAGCTACTAAAACTTTCTATCTCAATCACTTTTCCTTTTGCTGGGATGTTCAACATCACAAATCCAGTGTAACCGTAGTGGAGACTGAATACGGTGGAGCTATATGAAGGTCATGTGTGGGTTATTAAGATTAATATGCAGGTGGTGGATATTTTTTTCTTTAACTAAAACAGACGAATGGCAGCTTTCCCTCCCCTACAAGCGCCTAGTGGTTCCCGTACCCTCCTAACACACTAGTTTCTACCCCTTTGGCCCAGTTGGAGAAAATCCCACTTCCTCTAATCATGCAAATATGATTGATTAGCCCCATGCTGATGAAACGCACTCGATTCCTTCACATGTGTAGAGCAGGAAATGGAATAGCCTCCTGAAATAGCTTCATTTACTGCATTATACATGATCTCTAATGGACTATCGATCACATAGAAAGATTTCCCCCCCCCCCAGATCAGATCAGTGTCTGCGTGTGTGATCTCTTTTGCAGAAGTTACAGTAGCTGTGACCTACAATCCAGATGGCACGTACAGCATGGAGGTACACACACACTGTTTTTATATCACAGTGCTGCCAAACTCCTTAATGCTCATTCTAATACATTATCGTTTCCATAGTAACAGTTTCAATATGGTGACAATTTCTGTAAGGAGAAATGTTTTATTTAATATTTATGGAAGGGGCTCCAGTACCAGCAGCTTATACACATATTCTATATTATAAAATTGACGGCTCTTTCCTCAAACTAGATCAGTGTGTGCTGATTAAAATGAACGTGTGTTAGGCTGGAGGTCAGGTGTTCCAGGTGTCAGGTGAGCTGCAGAAAGTGGGCGGAGCCACATACCTGCACTGCTGCGTTAATGGAGTTCTGTCTCGACCCAAATTGGTCATACTGGACAACATGGTTCATCTCTTCTCCATGGTGAGGCTTGTTTCCTAAAGAAAAGTAGATTTTTAATAAAGGCAACTCCAGCAGCCTAGGTTCTGCCACTTTAATAAGAACACCTCATTGATTCAATTATCCAATAAGCCAATCATGTGGCAGCAGCACCATGCATAAAAAATACCAGGTGAAAAACATGCATGTACAGTGGATTACAGCGTTATTCCTGTCTGTTCCTTGTTCTGTAGGAGGGCAGCGCGGAGGTGAAAGTGCCTTTGCCGAAGTTCTTGGCTGGTGTGAGTTCCTCTGGAGCACAAGATGGTGCTGTGGCACCCATGACTGGAACCATTGAGAAGGTATGTATTTAAACCTGTCCTGTTTCTCCTTTTGTCATCTGTGCAAAATATGTTTTTGTCGAATTAACTTCGAGAGGGGGAAAAAAAGAAGCTGGTGAGTGAACGACTAACTAGCTGATAACTAGAAACTAGCTTGTTTCCATGGACATTATACAACATGAAATGTAACAATACATGGATAAAAAGTCTCACTCTTTAAAAAACATGGTTATAGGAAAAATAATCAACCTCAGAGTAGTAGCAGTAACTCCACTTCATCACGCCACCTTCTTGTTGATCATTTTCTTATATCAGCACTGAACCCCCCCCCCCCCCCAACGTTATATAACTGTTAACTTACTCCACAATATATTGAAATTGGCGTTTACAGTGATACAAAAGATATGGTTTTAAAGTATGTAATTGTACCTGCAGGTCCTTGTGAAAGTCGGAGATGCTGTGCAGAAGGGAGATCCTCTCATGGTGATGATCGCAATGAAGATGGAGGTAAGCAGAAGACGTTTGCTTTAGTCACTTAAAACCACATTTGTTTTTGGTTTTATTGTACCATCTTGTACATTTGCAGCACACGATCAGAGCTCCTAAAGCGGGAGTCATTAAGAGGGTCCTGTTTAAAGAAGGTTCACAGGCCAGTCGTCACACAGCTCTGGTGGAAATGGAGGAGGAACAGGAGGAAGCAGCACAATCCTGAACAGAGCGCGAGTGTTTCTCTGATAGACTTCACATGTACAAGCAGAAGTTACTAACTTGAGCTCTTCGGCACTGTAGAGTGGCATAATGACAAGAACTCTTACTGTTAATGTTATTAGTTACTGATTGCACAAATCCTGACTTTCTAATAATTTAACCCAAAGTTCAACCGCTGGCAGAAGGTTTCTGACATTTGTATGAAAACAAAAAAATCCTCCGAGTTTTATTCTTTTGGTGTTTCTCACATGGGATTCTTTGGTGTTGTAGCATTTCCCCTCCTGGTGTACAATTATCTTTTGCTTCCATGCCCAAAAATCAATAAACAAATCATTTAAATACACCCCCCCCCCCCCAACAGTAAGAGGGTTACATAGTAGAGTTTTTCTTTGTTTTTTAAATAATGAAAAAAAATTAAATATTTTATTGTAACCTAGTATGTCATGTCATGCATTCAGTCTTAACAACTCGTCGTTGAGAAGGGGGACAGTCATAAAGATCAGTTATTCAAACAGACTAATCAATATTCTTTAAAACCAGCTTTATTTTCTGTAAATAGAATGTCCATAAACAACAATTGAACACTTTCACTGTCAGGAGAGGACAATTACAGTAACACACCATTTTTTTTCTTTAAATGGAAAACCAAGGAAATGAAGCTCTGGACTCTCAGCTGGAGTGGACGGTCTTCGGTCCAGAGATTCTTATTGCTACTGTCTCTGAGGAACACACACGCACTGAGCTATCAGTTTATTAGCTAAAACGTGGTCACTAATAACCTGTCAGCCGAGTGTGGATATATTAACACAAATCGAGTCGGCTGTTGATGATGCCTGGAGTGTTCCCTGACATAAAAAGTGCTGAACTAAAGTACATAACAGAGAAATTATTACGATTCCTCGTCTGATATGTCTAGTCTCTCCAGTCATCCTACATAAGACTAAACAAACAAACATAAGCAAACTACAGTTTTACATCCAGTCTCATGTCAGAGATGTGACCTCCCAAGAATTCCTCTGTATTCATATATTAAGATTTATCAAGTCATTACACTTATAAATATATAGCACAGGACTGAGTCTTCAGTTGGTGCTTTCACTGAGAAAATCCCAAATAAAAGGAACAAACTCTGCCAAAATCAGCCAGGACCTAACCAGCCAAGACACATTTGCTTGTCTAGTTTTGTTCTGGAGCTACAATTACACCTATATAAATAACGAATGCTAATAGATACGAGTTTCTGGCACAGTTATCATCAACGAGCTAAATATAGTTGTAGCGCAAAATCCTGACTTGTATTCTCTCACAGTTTGGCATTAGATTCAGAAAGGGGCGTGGCCTAAAGTTTAAAGGAAGAGTTGTGATTCAGATTAAATAGTTAATTATTGTTTTTGCTTTCCAACTTTTATGTTTAATTAGTGCAACATCATACCCAAGGCGCAAATCACATAGTATCAGTTGTTGGTAATTGAGTTGTTTTTTTATTTGAGCACATTATTAGACTGACACCTGATACCAGTGGCTGTATCAATGTGTCCCTAATAAAAATAATTTGATGCACAGTGCTTAAATGGTAGATCTGCATTATACATTAGCCTTATAGCTCCAGTGCAACAAAAAAATATGCAGAAAACTTTGTGCATTAAAATGTTTTAAATGCTCAACTCCACTTAAAGAAATTATTTTATTTTTGGCTGAACTATTCCTGACCTTCTGATATAAAGCACGTTTCTAAAGTGACTTTAAAAAACGGTTGCCATAATAACCCAAAGGCCTCTGAAATTTGAGAAGCACACAGTCTACAGGCTCGCTCAGAAGATGCACAAAAAGAAGAAAAATAATAAGAACACAGTGTGTGCACGGTAATTAAATGAGGATCATGGAAGAACATAAAGCATAAGTGCATAAATAAGGTGAAGTATGGATGGAGCTGAAGCTGATGAGTCTGCTTCCTTCAGGAGGTGACGTCAGAATCAGGACTAGAGCTCTGGAGCTAATGCTACATGACAGGACAGGTGTAACACAGAGACTTTTATGGCTTCAGACATGTTTCTTCAGGAAGGACGATCCGTTCTGATTGAGGTGCATACAATTCGGGAAAAAAAAAAAAAAAAAAGATTTGACAATTCTTCTGTGGTCAAAATGTTTTCCCTCTTTATGATGACGACTTTATACACTAGCAGTGAGAGGCTTCCACAGGAGAGAGAGTCAAAACGCTGTGGTCGTTGGAGGAGAACGGGTCTGAGTCGCTCCACGATCTATAAGCATCAATAAAAAATAAAAAAGGGATGGAGCTGTGATGACATCATGATAGGAAATGTTAAATAGTTATATTGTTAAACAGAGAGACATCGATCCGAGTCTGATCCTGAGTTACGGGATGGGATTAATATTGGCTGACACTTTTTTTCCCCTAAAGCACTCGATGTTTTTGCTCATTAAGGATCATTATTTACAACTTAAACTCTGAGCTAGAAAAGAATAACAAATTGGCAACTTTTCTGGGGCTCTCAACTAATAACATTATACTCGAGTTTGATTCAAAACCTAAGAACATTTCAAACCCAAAAATCTTTTTTTTCTGATCTGAATAAAATCGTCTGAAGCTAATACTGTAATCATTACTGACTAACCAAGCTTGCTATGATATAATATAAATATAAGATTGTTAAGCACATTCCAAGGTATTTTCACTCATTTCCAGCTTTTAGTTTTTTTTTTATTATTCTAGTGCCAGATCATTAATTTATTTCAAGTGTTTATTTCTAGAAAGGTGATCTGCCAATAGAATAAAACAATTTTAAACTTGAAACTGTAGAAATATTTTTTTTTTACTTGTTATATAATAATCTCATAATGGCAAATACAAATACCGCTTCCTGTATTCAGTATATCTTCACTTGCTAAGTGTGTTTGTCTTTACTTGCAGCATCTTTGGAATATCGGCAATTAAATATTTTCTCACGAACAACTCATTTTTCAACACAACTCTGTCCTCCATGTTTGTTTTTTTCTCACTTGCACCCTGAGCTGCAACCTGATTGGTCAAGAGGTTTAAAAAAGTGCTTGACACTTAGTGCTTTTCTGTAGAGATGAGGAAAAAAAGGGGCCACATATTGTATAGTTACTTGCATAATGTCCACTGGATTTTGATGGATTACTGTTTAAAGGGCTGGAAATGAGAAGAAAATGCACCTTTAATAATTACTGTGCTTCAAACACAGTATTAAAGTCTTAAAGTCCTGAACATGAATGTGTTAATGGAAACTGTGCCATATTGGGCTTGATGGTTATCACCTCACGAATGGATCATGTCATTCTACCCAATTTCCATCGGACGTCTTTCCCTACAGTGTCATGTAGACACAGATGATTGAGCGATGAAAAAAGATGGCATGTTAGTGCAGCATGGGTGAAAGGATGAGACATGGAAAGACAGAAAAGCGTTGTATATCGGGTGAAATAAAGGCAGACGTTTAAAATCTTTCAATGAAACTAGACGTGCTGATAATCAGTTATAGGAATTACCAGTTATAGTACTTTATTTATAGTTATATAGTCATTTATTTATTGAAAAAGTTCCTCTTCTCAGTTGTTATAACAGTTATAAACAGTCGTTCGCTCACCAACCTCTTTTAAGATAAAAAACAAAATAAAATGCAGCTTGTCATGTTACAGAGAAACTGCAAAGTGTATACTCCTCTTTTCTGTTAGAAAACCTAAAGTTACAGCTTTCCCTCTGACCTACACAGCACTCCTTCCATAAATGTTAAATAAACATCTCCTTACAGAAAACCTCACTGTATCAATGCGTGAATGAGCTGTTACTATAGAAAATATAATGTATTAAACCAAGCGTATTAATTACATTTATTCATTTAGCAGCTGCTTTTATCCAAAGCGACGTACAAATGAGGAAAATTTTATATATATATATATATATATATATATATATATATAAACCTGTAATATGCAGCTGCACTACGGTCAGAGCTGCTGTTCTAAAAAATTAATAAACACCTTCTGACCAAGGGCTGTTGTTGTTGAACTAAAAGCAACCAGCCTGGAGTTTCATCCTCGTTTCACTTTTTGAAAACAATTTTTAAATGTGTGTGTGTGTCCCGATGCTGAACCTAACTTCCTCACATCGTCACACATTGAAATACATGCTACAGGTAAATATTATAATGATCAATATTATATTTTGGCAGACTTTGATCATAGTTATAAAGACAACTGCTTTTAGAGCTTGTGCTATAGCTGCTATAACGCACTTATTTTATTAGCAAACACTGTTTTATTCCTTTACACATGGAGCACCTGATTATCAGCACTTCTAGTGTATGGCTGTTTGGAAGATTGTGTTATTGGCAGTGGAAAAACAAAAACAATAACAAGAAAGAGCAGCAAAGCAGGCAAAAGTGTGTAAAGATACATTCAGGGATTAGTCATGTCATATAGCGTGTACGAACACGCACACACACACACACACACACACACACGCTCTAATCCAACATGAAGCACACACAGGCAGCTCCAGTGGATTCTGTCATCTTCTGTAAGGCTTTGAGTTTAAAGTAAAATGTAGACAAAAAGAATTAAAGAATCCTTTCATAACAAACAGATCTACAGTTCCAGTGTCTCATCTCATTTGTGACGTTGCCCCAGACATGGAGCACGTATGAGAGGGTTGATGGGTATTGGGTTCGATTTGAACCCGTTAAAATATTTTATGACTGTTCCAAATGTTTATTCGTGAGTGATTAACATAACACATGCTGATTATATACATAGGCTTGTGCAATACTGATTTTCCCTACTTAAAAAAAGAAAAGATTAATGATTTAATCATTCAAAACCGACAGGTTAATATCAGCAGGATGGTGGATTTTTAAGTGTTTCTGTAGTAACATGCAGCAAACAGTATAACAATAAAAAAAAAAAATATAAAGACCTAACAGTCACATTTTAAATGTAATCCTTTTACAAATCGGTTTTCTAACATTATTTGTAGTGTTCGATTTGGCACATTATTGTAAGACGAATTTTATCTTTTAAGAAAAAGATTTTTGTGCCATTTTGACGAGCTGATTCAATGGCATAACTATTAAATATAGTTAACTGATGTTAAATATACGCGTGTCTAATGTTAGCTCATCGAACATCAAACATGCTAATTGGATTTTATTTCATAATAATAATAATTCTCTATTTTCACGCTGCGAGTTCAATAGAGATCATGCTAAAAGGGGCGGGGCTTCCAGGTGGTGTCAGTAAATATCGGAGCATTCCGATCATTCCAGATGAATGTCAAATTGGCTCATCTTCCATTTTATTGGCATATTTTTTAGTGATAGCTAGCGTACTCTGCTGTTAACCTGTGGAGCTCCTGCGCAGCTTGCGTAAAACAACAGGTCTGGTAATACAATATATTCGGAGTAAACTTCACTGCACATGGCGGTAATATCCTGCAGAGAAGATTATACTGTAATATATCATACAAGCCTATGTTAAACAACACTGTTCTGCACTGTAACTGTGCTATAATAATGTTCAGTGTCAAACAAACGCTTTTGTTTAATTGTGTTAATCTAGAGAAACAGAATTAAGCAATCAGAATCATGTATTTTTCCTGTTTCATAAGGCAAGATGCAATTTCCATCATATTAGTAGCATGTTATTTAAATCATTTTTAGCGGAACTGTCATAAAAGCATTTAATTTCCTATATCTATTAGAGATATTATTATAAGAAGATTGGTTGATTATAAATCTGAGTGCACCGCATGCATCACACTTACAATTACACTATAATTTAGCATATTTCCTCATTCCCCTCGAAGATAATTTCCTAGCTATGTTGCTTCATTGTTTTATTGTGGCTGTTGGGCATTAAGCTTCACCCCAGTGGCAGTGTTTTAGCGTTAAGGGGGCAGTTTGGTAAAAAATCTAAATAGTCACTTTCACACCACCTTGTTCCTTTAAGAGAACAGCGTGCTCATCTCAGCTTTTCTGCACGTGAACACTTCCCAAAGTGCGGACCAAAGACAGATGAGGACAAAACTTGGGGAAGGAGAGTGCAGTATGAGTGCACACTGTCCAAAAACTACCAAAACACACACAAGCACTCAACTAGGAGGCAACATTTCCAAACAGTTAAACATTGTCTAACATTCAATGAGAATAATAAATGAGTTAAATGGTCTAATGTCCAGAGTGACATTTCTAAGACGACAGAGTCCAGAGATTTTTAAGAAAAGGACAGACTGAAGAAAATGCCAGTGTGAAAGAATAGACTTAGACTCATAAGTGCATTATGGCCCGAGACTTTCTGAAGCTACATGTAAAGGTGATAGCTCAGCTGGCTCCACACACTCAGCTCTCCCCCCAAAAAAAAAAAACAATAAAAAAAAAAAACCCCCGGACCACCCTTTCGCTACAGCAGTGGTGAATGCTTATGATTTTGCTCTAATATTCCTCAGGAGTGTTAGACAGAGAGAACTGGCACCTGTTGGCTCGCTTCAGTCGCTCCAGAAAGCCACAGATACCACGGCCCTCTGGGAAACAAGACACCGAGTCCATACAGGCAATGCCTTGGTACGCCTCATTACACTGCGCAGAGAGAGAGAGAGAGAGAGAGAGAGAGAGCGAGAGTGAGAGAGAGAGATTTTATGGAGAATGAGATGGTAAAGAGGAGAGATTTTGAGGAGAATGAGGATTGAGAAAAGTGATTGCATAGACAGACGGATAGATGGGGAGGTACAAAGAGGGAAAAGAGAGCAGTGAAACAGATGGAGAAAAGGACAGCAGGAAAGAAAGATTGAAACAGACAAAAGATATGGAATAAAGTAAAAAGAGAATAAAGAAAAAGGAGAGAAGACAGAACAGATCAGGAGAAAGAGGACAAGAAAAAGAAACATGAGGGATAAAAACATTAATATCTCAAAATAATCATCTCACTGTATTTTAAACACAACACACTGATTAATGAGTGTACAAAGTTTGTTTTTGTTCTGAATTGTGATGCACTCACAAACGCACACGTGTACACACACGATGTATGAGAGACACTGTGTATGTAGGAATTATATATAAAGCCGACAGTTGATCTATAAGAGTGATGGATGGAGCTCTGGTCAGAGGATGAGGACGTCCTTCACCTGCATGTGACCAGGACAAATTCAACCACAGATCATTCCTGTGTGCACGTGTCCTCTGTGGATCACGTTCACTACAATCAATCTTTAGCTACAAAGTTGCTAACAAGTAACGGAAGCTTATATCCACCTTATCTTCTATCCACTCAGACAGAATTGTGTTTTCTGGTGCTCTGTTATTTAAAAGATAGACGACATCACTTTCTATCTCAGCACACAGTGTCAGATACAGGTAAAGGGTGTGGCTTAAACTTGGAAATACTAAGAGAAATTTTGGGTAATATAGTTCACATTTATTTACTGACTCAAACAGATGGGGTGATGTTGGGGGGGGTTGAGATGCTAAACTGGTAGCTATAAGCTTCTATTACTTATGGAGCTGAAGCTAATGTTGCTCACAACATGTCTTGGTTGATTTGGGTGGAAGATGGAAGTTAAAAGGATTGAAATGAATTCATTGATTGTCAATGATTACAGAAAAAGAACAGACAACTGGTGTGTAAAATATTCATATATTTCAACTGATGTGCAAATCAGATTTTACCCCAGAAACATCTCAACTACACCATCAGGACAAAAAAAGAGATTTGATAGCAGTATTTAAAAAAGTTGGTCACATTTCGATCTGAGTTACTGAATTGAATCGGAATGTATCACATTGTAGCAGATTCATTCATTCGGTGTCATCGAATCTCAAATCATTGCGGTAAGAATCATATCGTATCTTGCAGAAGAGTTTTACACCCCTAGTTTCCCCATTATTCTGATAAACTACTAAAGACTCCTGATTCCTCTCGTACAGATCACACTAAACTGCACTGCGCAAACGTAAAGGGAAGTCGATTAGTCGATCTGTTTACAATCTCCTCCTTGGCCAAATCTTCACGGCCTCATCCTGATGACTAAGCAAACAACGCCTCACACATCTTCCATTTACACCAATCCCTCAGAGACATGCCACATCTCAGCTTTGCAAAAAAAAGAAGCTGCAAACTGAAATGCAGTGTCAGCTACTCCAATCCATTAAAGAAGCCAAGTACAAGATTATCTACTGATTCTGCGTGTAAAAGGTTTGTTTAAATACTGTAAAGAATTCCTGGTTTTATTATAATACACATATTTACAGAAACCTTTCGTTTTCTACAGTATCTCAAAGAAAATATTGCAAAGAATACATTAGAATAAAAGTGTGTATATTTATTTATGTTGGTTGCTGTCTTGTGCCACTAGCAGTGAACTCCTCATGCTAAGTTTTATATTGAAGCTCTGCTGATGATGTGTGTTTAATAACTGAGGATTAAATAAATGAGCACACTTGCCGACACTGTTCTGCATGCTCAGGATGGCCGTCCTAATGCTTGCGTTTTTAAAAGATCGAAAAATGCTATGGTTAAACCTGTTGATACTTTCACAGAGCACAATTTGCAGTCTATGCATGATTGACACATTTAATTACAGACTGCGTCGAGATAGCTGTCATGTGTGTCGTCTGTTCATTAATGTGACAGTGTACACTAGGATTATGTCCATGATCCTGGATCTTTGCATTCGGAGCAGTACGAGTAAACTAGAAGCATATTGGACCGATATTCAATACCAGTATCAGTATCGATTCATCTCTAATCCAACCACTAACTAGTGATGGACTATGGTTCTGTTCAAGCTGATGTTTAACTCGTTCTGTATCTGCTACATGCCCCGCCCCCTTCTGTTCTGCACCACAAAAAAAAAAAAAACAAAGGTTAAATGCTCCGTTAGTTGTTTGATAATTACAGAACTGAGCAACATGAGGATGTAATATGTATATTCATCATCATCTGGAATAGCACAGCAGTTTACTATTGAAACACAGCCAGTGTTTATAGTGTGTCATCATTAACCTCCACTACAGTTTGAAGATCTAATAAAAGCACATCAGGAAATTTGAATATGAATTGAATATGAGTATACATGCATTCATCATGCATTCATGAAGACAAATGTGTGTGGTTCTTTCTGAACAAGCCTTTACAATTCTATACACTGCTAAAAATCCCCTTGTGCCATTACAAACTAGAATTACAGAGATGATCAATAAAAATCTTAAAGTAATAAATTAGACATGCAGAGATCTGTGGAGACTGAGTGGTAATGTGCTCCATTCTATTTAACCTACACATCATGACTTCACCTTACTGATGTGTGCAGGAATTTACTGCATCTGAGAGATTGAGAAATTACTTCTCCGTGTGCATGTGTGTGTGTGTGTGTGTAACAGAGAGATTAGTGTGAAATATTTAAATACTAGCTGGAACTGGGCTAAAACATTAAACTCTAACACCACTTGGCTTTGTGTTACTGGAACAGAACTATGATATCCTCTAATTTAATGCTTTCCAATTTTACAGTTTACAGTTTTCAGAATCTGCACACTAAAAATAAAAATAAAGAAACTGATACTACATATTACTATTAGTATTAGCGGTTCAAGCCTGAAGGGCTGAAACCCAAATGTAAGGATTTTTAAAATTGTTATTATTCTGCCTTAAAACTGACGGTGCAGACCAAACCGTAAGTCGTTGAGAGCTGAAACTTTGAGGGAAGGTAGAACCCCAGAGTACTACAGTGTAGTAAAGTTTTGGGCCGATTGGCCAGATGGTGGCGCTATAGTGAGCATTTATATATGGAATCCTTGGGACCACATGAACAAAACGTATATCTCCAATTACATTTGTCAAAATTTTTCCGCCATCTTGGATTTTTCGAAAAACCTACTTTTGTGAACTAGCCCTAAGATTTTCATCTGATCGAGACCAAACCAGTGCCAAATGATTCTATGGAGTCACCATCAATAATTTTATTAAAAAAAAAGTTTGAACTTTCAACTTAAGATAGCTAAGGTATGTGGAAAAAAAACAGGAAGTGGGCGTGGCCAGTTTTCCATAAATGGCTGTAACTCGTGAATGAAATGAGATATCTTCACCAAACCTGGCATTCTGTACGAGGTCAATCTTTTGTTGCACAAAAGAATTTGCACGGTTTTGCCACATATAATTGCGCTATTATAATAAAAAAAAAAAAACAACAACATGAAATTAGCGGTAACTATGGAACCGTTGATCCGATTGACTTCAAAATTTACATAGTGTTTGTCTCTGGTACCATCATTGTCTATGAGGTCATTCACGTATGATTGGACACCACTGGCCAGAAAAGGTTAACAATGACTGATCAGAACAAATTCTATTTGACTCTAAGGTCAAGTCACAAAAAATGTGTAGTTTGGCCACTTGGTGGCGCTGTTATAATAATAATAATAATAATAATAATAATAATAATAACAACTGTAATACAGCCTTAAAATGACTGTATAAATAGTGTGTAAATTAGTATATTATACGATGTTTCAGACATACCCATGTTCTTTGTATCATCTGGTAGATCTCATTCTGAACAACTTTGCCTCTATGAGCACTGCCAATCAAATTGTTCATTAAATATTTAAGATTATTTTAAAATATTATTTTAAATATTTAAAAACAGGGTTTTGCAAACTAGTCCTAGACTTTTCACTCAACTGAAACAAAACTACTGCAGGACAATTTTTTGGACTATTTAGATCAATTTTATATATATATATATATATATATAAGTTAAAAGAACTTTTAATTTACCCCTGCAAGAGTACATCAAAACATGGGCGTGGCCTCTTTTACTAAAACAGCTATAAATCTGGAACAGAATGAGATATTTTCACCAAACTAGGAATACTTGTATATGAGCTCAATCTGAGGACAGATTTTAAAAAAATACTGATTGTGACCAGTTTGTGGCCCTATAACCTGAACATTACATTGGGACTAAATGTGGAATCATTGGTCCAATACACATGATAAATAAATCTTGCAATAATGGTCCTTGTCCAAGGTCCAATCACTGTATATGAGGACAATTGTGAACCTTGAAAAACATGGCCACCATTGATCAATCAATGTTCAACAGCTATTAGATAAGCTTAATGAAGGAGGATATTTCTTTAAATTATCTTGGTTTTTCTTTGATTGAGGTGCTTATAGGATTGCACAATATTAAGTAATAACATATTTAAGGGCCTTAAACGGCTTGAACCCAGATAATTGCTGCTTGCATATATATTTATTATTATAATTATATGCAGTGGAAGATAAGGAAATTGGTCATTTACACAATATTTAGGGAACTGATCTGAGCAAGCAATCATAATTGTGAAGAGAAAGAAGCTTGTAATGTGAGTGTAGACAGAGTGATGTATATAACTATATTAAAAGTATGTTACAGCTTGAGGAAGCACACTGCCAATGTGACCATTATAGATTATACAATACTGTAGACTGTATAGACTAGTTAGTTTGTGTTGATGATGTGTATTATCATTACTATTTTATTATAAGTATTCACATGTAATTGCTTTGGCTACCCATAAAACTTGTTAAAGTGAAACAGCAGCCTCTTAATGACAAATGGAGCATCTATACTGAGACACTCAACATCTCCAATGAGCTGAAATTAAACCTGCAGAGTTGTTAATCAAATGAGCTTCCAGTTTGATATGAAGCAGAGACAATGCTAAAATCTCACACACACAGGCTCATATTTGGTTATATATTATGTTGTAATATAATAATCATCTGCATTGTGTCCATGATTAAGTTCACCACACAAGAGCTCTAAGGAATAAAACACCATGTCATGCTGTTCTAGCAAAACAACCAATGACAGCGTGGTGTGATGAAGTACAGGTTACTGTTACCACTCTGATGTTGATTATTTTCCTATAGCAGCACATCCTGAAGTGGTTTATTCTGACTATACAACTTTAATATTTGTAATTGATTAATTAATCAATGACATTTCAAACTTATCTGTTTATAGTTACATTTAATATTGTTGAATGTCATGGAACAAGTTCTCACTTATGTTATAGCAGCTATAAACAGTTACTCCCTCACAAGCCTCTCTTTCACTTTCTTGAATAAGACAAAAAACAAACAAAAACAAAAAAAATCACAGCTTGTCTTGTCAGCAAGAAACCTCAGTGTTACTGCTTTACCTCTGACTGTTACAAAGCAGTAACAGTAGAGACTCCTTCCAGAAATATAAAATATATGCACATCTCTCCTTACAGAGAAATCTGTAAACTTTACAAAATCTGTTTATGTAGATTATCCACTGTATGTTGTGTATTCCTGTGAATGAACTGTTGAATGAAACATGAATATAAACTGGAACTACAGTCTATAATTTTATAGAAAATTAATTAATTAACACCTTCAATAGCACTGTGGTGTAATAATGTGGTGTAATAATGTGGTGTAACTTGGGCTTGTTGGTTAGAGGTGATTATCAATGCACACATTTCATATCAAAACACAAAGGATATTAGCAAATCAGTTGTTCACAAGGTAATTTGTAAACAATGAATTTGATTACTGAAGCTTAACACTGCTTAGCAGTACACATTTATTGGTAATGAAGATAAACACAGTAAGAAAAACACCTTCATACTGCCACATATAAATCATTTATAATCATATAAAAAATACCTGAACAAATATATAAAAAAAATTACATGCTTTCCCATTATAGTACCAGTTATGATAATATCTCGATTTTACAAACAAAAATGTACCGTAAACTACTTTTTCTGAAAATATACTGCAAAAATATAGGTAATGATCGAATGATTTAAAAGCATACACATCTTGAAGGCACGAGTGTGAGGATCAGAACACACAGGCTCTGACGGATGGATGGCACAGTACAGAGTATACACAACGATGGAGCGGAACTGAAACATGAACCTTCCCCATAACCTGTGATTGCTCGCACGCACACACACGCACACACACGCACACACACAGGTCTAGGCTGGGCAGTACTACCTAGGGAAAAGGGGGAACTGTGTGATGGATAGAGGAAGAAGAAGCAGCTAGCAGTTGCCAATTGTCCTCCCCTCTGTCCCTGCTTTCAGCAGAGTCATATTCTGAGCCGACTGAAACTTTATCCTCTTCCATCTGGAAGGACAAAACAGCTGGTTAAGGCTCCAAAACCGACAAAAACAGGAGAACGGAGGGGAAAAAAAGCGGTATAAAAAAATGAGAGAGTGAGCAAGAAAATGGCCACTGGTCCGCTGCAGAGACTGAAATGAGATTCTGCTACCGTATTTTCTGGAATATATGGCACTTTTTGGCCTGTGATTTAGCAATGTATTAGCATAATTGTGATTATACAAGTATAATTATGCTCATTTATTACCGTTACTTCTGGCATGCTAGTCCAGAAGACATGGTGTCTGACTTGTTTAGTGAAACTTGCTGTGATTGGTGATGATATACTAGCTACACTTTCAGATGTTAACATGGTGCTGTAGCTATAGTGCCCCCTAGAGGCGAAATATACATTATATACAGTGCCTTGCGAAAATATTCAGCCCCCTTGAACTGTTCGACCTTTTGCCACATTTCAGGCCTCAAGCATAAAGATATAAAACTGTAATTTTTTGTGAAG
>JAFFST010054135.1:348915-376430 GCA_022414735.1 Noturus placidus
ATATATAAAAAATATTATATATATATAAAAAAATAAAAAAGTTATTATATTTATTGAGATTTGCAAAGTGGTTTTGTGTGGAAAATTGTAACTGAATAAAAATAAAAGTGCAGTTTTGATAGGTAGTTTTTTCCTCAGTGCCTCAGTTTAAAAAAGAAAAGAGATTTGTCATTAAAAATAAATAAATAAATAAATAAACAAACAAATAAATAAATAAATAAATAAAAGGATAGGCATCGATATTGTTTTATACTCAAAGTTTCAGTATTTTCTTTTTTTTTGTGATATAAAGTGGTATCATGCCACCTCTAATTACAACCGTAATGTTATTTTTAACCATCGGGTCAGTCCTCATTTGTTGCAAGTTGAGAGCTTTTGCCGTAAAAAAAGTTTTTCATTATAATTAATAATAAGGATGGAAATGTGCATATAAGGACATGCAGGTTGACTCGGGCAGACATGCAGGGTGAACTGTGTGACTGCAGTTATCAGCTTGCTCACTTTTCTTTTCCCTTGTCTGATGTCCAATACTGATTAACACACCCTTGATAGCTTTTTCCTCATAGTTGATGTGCTCTATCAAATTATATCACGAGAGTAGACACCATGCAGTACAGTGGAACGAGTTTGTGTTGGGATGCACTGCTCTGTGAAGCAATCTCCTCAGAAATGTACAGTCTTAATCTGTTGAAAACTCAAACTAGATGGCGGAATGAAGTAACACCGTCATGTACCACAGTGGTTCTCAAACCTTTTTAGAGCCAGTGACCCCTTAATAGATTCCACTGACTCTCATCACAGGTTTATTTTTCTATTTAACTATTATTCAAGTGTGTGCCAGATATTCTGGCTATTTATTGGACACACTATTATTATTTTTAATTCCAAAGATCACATTAGGTCCAACTTGTTCTTGAGTGATAAAGATTTAGATTTAAAACCATGCAATTCAGAACTCAATTATAAATACAAGTTATAAACATAAATATGAAAAATCTTATTATCTATGATAGGTTGTGATTTCATCCACTGTAGCAAAATAAACAAATAAATAGAGATCACAAACCCCATTTAGAGAACCAATGATGTACAGATTTTTAGCATTTCTATAATTATATCTTTAAGTCATAACTCATTTCCTACAGCTTCCAAGATGGCAGGAAGCACACAACCAAAGAAAAACGTAGAAGGGAAAGTGTGTTAAAACAGTATTGGAACACAGCTTCGCTCGCACGCTCTCTCTCTCTCTCTCTCGCCCTCCTCTGAATGCTGTTAAGTTGGGTGTGACTACAGCATGCAGCACGACACTGAAGGGTTAAACGGCTCAGCCTACTCTACCTAATCTTGCCCAGCTGATTCTTGGCTCTGGAGAGTGGCTGCAGAGCGATGAAGTCGTCACCTATAGCGACTCGGTTGGAGTACATCTACAGAGCGAGAGAAGGGGGTGAAAACACACAGGATCAGTAACAAGAGGACAAGGACACAGACGTAGAGCAATGTACACACACTCACAGTTGGACATTTTAACCCTGCATTCACACTGGCAATCAGTCATTAGTATAGAGAAAGGAGGCAAAGTGACTGTGCATGCAAACCTTACATTTATGCAATTAAGAATCTAAGAAATGTCATGATAACGTGTGAGGATATTAGGGATGTTCAATAGATATAAAAATCCACGTCTGGATTTCAGTAAAGTTTATTGTTAATTGAATTGAACCTTTTCTGGAATGAAATTGGCAGCAAATGAGATGTGAGGAACAATTCTAACCAATCATGTGAAGTATTAGGAGTGGGCAATATGACAAAAATATCAAATCAAAGACATTATAAATATTTTGCTTATGAAATAAATGTAAGAATTAAGCACAGCATTTTAAAGCTTCTTCCATACAGTTTGTAATGAAATTTATTCTAATAAAAGTTAATCACAGATACAACAATACCCCAGAAGTGTATTGTGACGTTTCATCACAATATTGATATTATATCATCATATCGCTCAATTTAAAAGTATTATTTTTTTAGTTCCTATCAGATACTCATTCCAACACAAGATGAAGGAAATTTTTACTTATGAGCTTTATCCATTTCTAATATTTTGTGCGGTAAAATAAACAATTTATTAAAAAAAAAAAATCTGTTTTGGAGAAAAATCCTGGGTCTGATTAGCCTCTAATAAACCGAATTACGGGGTGCATGTATGAATTACAATTTAATACAATAATTAAGTACACAATTATTTAAATTTGCCTTTAGAAGGGTCAACCTGGTTTAAGTTTTGCTTAATTAACATATGACACACATCCACACACAAAATGTGCATGACAGTTTCTCTAGCTAGCTCTTACTGGAGAAACAACGGCAACAAACAATGACCTCAAGTCAGAAATGCCAACTATCAACCTAGATACAGAGAAAAACAAATCATTGCTGTGTGAACACAGAATAAGACTGAAACACACTGTACCAGAAAAAACAAACAAACAAAAAACCTATAGACCTCAAAGGCAACACCACACAGTCCCACCATAACACAGAGAAAGACTGATAAATCAGTCCCCCTCTCTCTCTCTCTCTCTCTCTCTCTCCCCGGGACTGGCTGTAACATTTATCTATGCCCTCTTTCAGAGTTACGGATATGAACTTGCATCAGTAAGAGAGATTACAAGGTGTGATCATGTGACCTTTTTGGGAGACTGATATTTAAAAGTTTAATATGACTTTACATCCCTGTACATTCATGTGATTATCCATATCAGCCAATTATGTGGCAGCAGCACAATGCATTAAAACATACAGGTCAAGAGCTTATGTTAATATTCACATCAAATATCAGAATAGAGAAAATGTCATCTCAGTGACTTTGACCATGGCATGGTTGTTGGAAGCGATTTGAATATTTCAGAAACCTCCTGGGATTCACATACACAACAAACAGTCTCTATAATTTGCACACAAAATGAAAATAACAGTCAGTTCCATGGGTGTAAATGCCTTGTTGATGAGAGGGGGCAGAGGAGAAATGCCATACTGGTTTGAACTGATCGGAAGAAACTCAAATAACCACTCTTTATAACATGGTGAGCAGAAAAAGGCCTGAACCCTGAGGCGAACGCCTGACAGACAAGAATAGGAATCTGAGGCTTTGGTTGGCACAGACTCACCAAACTGGAAAACTGAAGATTAGAAAAACATCAGCTTCATGAGGCTGTGTGTGCACGCCTCTCAGAACATTGTACACACATGCTCACACAGGGTCAAGTATTTATACTGGCACATAAGATGAGTGTGTCCTCTAGAAGGCGCTGGTGCATGAACCACACCTGAATTTACTGAATTGCTGTCTGGAAGGGCCAAGAAACAATGTGAGTTCTGTGTTTCACTTTAGGAATAATAAATAGAAGATAAGATGGACATAATGCTGCAGTGATGGGGAACCTTGTGTGATTAATCATAAAAAAAGTAAATTCTCACAGAAAGCATTTCTGAAGTGTTTCAACTTGTCTATATTGAGCAGCATGAGCAGATCTTATATCAAAGCACTTCAATTAAACTAGTGTTTAAATCAATCACAATACTATCCATCAATGATGATTTAGATTTTATTTAGATTTTTTATATTTTAAGTTGCTGTGGTTTACACCACCTCCACTATGTGTTTATTGAGAGTCTACTAGAAGAAAGAAAAAATAAAGTGTGCAACCCTGCAGGATTCAAATTACAAGTATAAAACAGTTAGTTCCAGTCCACTTATTTGATTGGTTGAGCAGTGTTCCAAGAGTGTGTATATATCCTATAACAGCAATGGGACATTTCACTGTTTATATAACGCCATTAGTCTGTGTTCACCACTTAAAGGAAGAAGGGACACCAATTTCAAAGGATGCACCTTTTACAGGGATGTACAAATTAATGTGAGTGAGCTAGCAGCTAATCAATGTGCTACAGAGTGAGTGTAGCTTCTTCTGGATCTATTTTGGCTAGCAAACCAAAAGTAAATGGAAAATGTGGCCATATCGTGTCCCAAATATCAGTTATTTGTGGAGAATCCCAGTCGTGTTTATAATGAACTACAGTCGACATGAACACTATCATGATTGCAGTATTCCAGAAACATATCCATCGTACAATAATGTAATCATGTTGCCGTGTGTGAAGCAAACATGAAACACATGAAAAACGTGCTTTAGTTCAGGAGAGTGCAAGAGTTTTGATATGTTTTATTAAAGATGTCAGTCTGAGAAACTAAACAGAGTGAATATGAATAGAATATGCTTAAACCCACAATTTTTACTGAGCATTTTTAGCCATTTCTGATGCAAGGTGTTTTAATTAATGAATTTAATCAAACCCGTGGAAGAAATATCACATATCAAATTGTTTCCGTGTATGCAATCAGACATACCTCCCGGCCAACCAATCAGTGGTCACCTGACGCAAAGCACAGAAGATACGTACAGTGTGTAATGTGTACGCTGGAAGGATTGTGCACTAGCAAGTCTCTGTGTGCCATGTTTAACCATGATCCCCCTCTCTGTGCCAGACATGTTAACACATAAGTATAAATCATCCTTTAGCTTCTCTGACAAATCCTGGGTTTTTCTAGGAACAGGTGTATTTATATAGAGATCACATGACACTTTAGTTGGACATGGGTCAGTTCCATTCAACTAATTATGCGACTTCTGATCTTCTGAGCAGGAGTTGATCACAAGAATTATTTGTGAATAATTCTCAAACATATTGACATATAGTCCCAAAGTCCATTTTAGTTCTACAAAATGTGGAAACGATCAAGTGGGGCCAAAGTACTTACAGTTTATTTATTTGTTTGTTTTTACACTTTTTGGAAGTCTATGGTGCATGGAGCACTGGTAAATACTGTATGTGTCATAGTGTATCAGTGTACCTGTCCTGAGTGAGTCTTTAAACTTTTACACGTTACAGTAAAGAGGAACTCCATGTGGGTCGACCAGTTATTCCACATGTCTTTGTCTCTTCAGCTTCTCAGAAAGAGGAGTAAGGTGACAATATCGTTAAAGAGAAAAAGACCACACACTCACCACAATGCAATCTGATTTTTAACCTTTTCTTCTTAAAGTTAAATACCAGCTAGAATGTTAAGCTATAAAGTTTCCACAGGATGTGGTTTGTATACATCAAGATCATTTAGTCTCAATGCAGTTCTGTGAGCATGTTACAGTGAATGAGGTCATGAGTTTTTGCTGCTGACAAGCCATGCTGAGTTGTGCTGAGTGACATGCTTCCTGTCTATTAGTATCAGCTTATGTAGTGCTCAAGACAGCTAAATTCATTGCACACTTCTTGAAATTAATTCATGCAAAACATCAGTACGGCTTTTGGTGATCGTTACAACCGTTAGTGTGTTTAGATGGAGGAAACACATTCTGACCTGAGACTTCTGTGTGCTGGTGGGGTGTAGGTGTCTGTAAAACACTTTCTTGATGACATCGGGAAACAGGCAGGTGATGATGATGATGATGATGGCGAACCAGGCTGAGCCGCTGGACAACAGCTGAACAAAGACGAAATACATGTCCTGCGTGTGGAGAAATGGCCTGAAGGGAAAGGGAAATAAGGTTTTATGTCCTTGTACAAAGAACACACATCTTACCAAAGGAAATGTTAAAGTAGCTAACAAATAGCAAATTAACATTGGCTAATATGGCCTTATTCAAGCTAACAAGTACAGCAGTAAACAAGGTCATTTTAATCTTGCTAGAGAACTTAAAAAGGTCAAGGTGATCCCATTACAAGAGTAAACAAGGTCATAATCCCGCAACAACTTTTTAAGGGGTCATAATCATACTACAACTTTTTAAGGTACCATAATGTTACTACAGATCCAGCAGTTAACAAGGTCATAATCCTGCAATGACATTTTACGAGGTCATAATATTGCTACTGCAGTTAATAAGGTCATGGATATCCCACTATGACAGGTCATAACACTGCTATGAGCAACAAGGTCACTGTAATCCTGTTTGAGCAGGTTACGAGGACATAATCCCCCCACAACAGTTAATGAGGTCATAATTCTGCTACAACAGTTAACAAGGTCACTGTAATTATGGGTACAGCAGTTAACACAGTCATAATCCTGTTAAAGCAGCTAACAAAATTAAGCAGGTAATAGTAATTTTGTTGCCGCAGGACTGTCATAATGGCCAGATATAAGCAAATTAATGTTTAGGGGTTGTTTAATCCTATTCTTGATAATTGCATTTACTGATGCCTTGTCAGGCTAATTTTATTTGAGTTCTGATTAAATGTTCATTTCATTTCAAGTCTGGAAACTGTGTACTGCTTTTTGGATTTTTTGTGTTGTATGAGAAAGTACTTAGGTACCATATAATTCCCCCATAAAACAAGGAGAATATGAAGTAGAAAGCGATGGAGCCCCACGTGACAAAATGGTTTATCCATGTCCAGAAGTGCGTCTCCAGTGCCAACTGTCATAACAGAAGAGAAGCCAATTAAAACAGAGTCTTCTTCAGAGCTGTTCCCCCCCCGCGTGACATACATCACTTACCTTTAAGGTTACTGTAATGACCATAACGGTGAACACCAATGTTCCGAAAGTCCAGTTTCCAAACATCTACAAAAGCAGGAGGAATGCTTATAAAGTTTAAATGAAACATGGTTTTAGATATCATTTATAAGATGCCAAATGTTTGAGGAAACAAGCGGCTGCTAAATATATTCAGGCTTTCATTAAAAATAAAAGAACAGTGCTTGAGTGTTTGACTGAAATCTGAAATGAGGTGGAAATCCAGAACACCGGGAGCTAATTTTCCCCCCAGTCATGCAAAGCATGGGTGAGGGAATTTTTCCAAAACTGAGTTGTGTGTGTGTGTAAAATCGTAAGGTGGCATGACATCATAATGCTGGTGACAAACGCTCAATATACAGGGAGACATGCAACAACTGTAATCCAATCAACTCTTACCAGCTGCCTGTTAGCTCGCAAAATCTGAAAACATGCAGAGCGTGAAGAGAGAGAAAAGAAAGAGAGAAAGATGAGAAATGAAGGAGGGGGGAAATGTGAAAGAAAACAGGGAGGAAACAAAAAATCTCCAAGCAAAGTTCACCCAAAAATGTGTTATTTTTAGAACCAGAGGAATGATTTCGGGGAGCTGAGGTTTTGTAAATTTTTACCAGCTTTAATCTTGACAAATATTCTCAAACTCCTCAAAAACTCATGAAGTCAATAAGGAAGAGAAAATTCTTGATTTGCAATTCCAGTCTGAGCCATATGGTTAGCCTAGCAAATAATATGCATAATTAAACATGCTGAAAGAGGGGATTTCTGAGCCATAAGTAAGGAACTAACCACTGTGTGGTGTTACAGTGATGTGGTGGTGTGATGAAGTGGAGTTACAGTTAACACTCATATAGAATTTTATTATACCTCTTGTACCACAGCAACTTGCCAGAATTTTTTTTATATAAAGAATGACACATAATACTTTTTATCCTTGCAGTTACATTTAATATTATGAACATCCAAAAAAGTTCGTTCCTGTTCACATGAATGCTATAGCAACCTCTCTTTTTTCCTCTTTCTTGAAATTAATAAGATAAAAATAAGCAGCTTGCCACTTTACTAATAAAACACAATGTGTGAATTGCAATAGTTTCTAAAAAAAAAAAAACAGCATTAGAAAATAAAATAAGGACTATTAAGAAGCTTTGCGAGTATTGATTCTATGTTATCTAGCACTTGGTATGGTCCTCAAAGGACTATTCATTTAATTCCAGTTTGAAGACTAGCATTTAGTACACAATGCTAGAGGCTCTATCCTGCATTTATATGCAACACTACATCCTCCACATCTGGTCAATTTATATGTAAATGCATTCTGAATATAACATGCTGAGTTGATTAGCCAGCAAATCAGGAATCCTAACAATAAAATGAAAAGTGGTGCCTACAAAACACTGCTGTCTGTCCGTCTGTCTGTCTCTGTCTCTCACACACCCTTTTATGATTAATGTCTGCATGACTGACACACTGGAACTGCTCAAGTGACAGAAGAGAAAGTAGAAATAGGAAAGAAAAATAGGAAGTGTGTGTGTGTGTGTGTGTGTGTGTGTGTGTAAGCAGACCTGTCCATTTCCCATCAGACTTTTGTCCTCTCCCATCAGGATGTAGCAGCCAAAGAAGAAGACAAAGGCGTGGCAGAAGCCCAGGATCGTCCAATACAAAAAGGTTTTGAAGGACAGCAGTGAGTTCTTACTGATATCTCTGTTAACAAATCAGGAGGTTAGAAAATTATGTTATGAGTTTATAAATGTATACTTTTAAGAAAAGGTGCACACATTTATTCATTTATGTTACTAATACCATAAGTATTATTATTATTATTATTATTATTAGATCAGTTCCAATAAAGGCGATATGGTCTTTGCGTCTATCAGTTCAAATAAAGGGTGTGTGGCCTTTGTGTCTATCAATTCCCACAAAGGGGGTGTGGCCTCCACTCCCATCAGTTCCAATAAAGGGGTGTGTTATTTTATTAGTTGCAAAAAACTTATTGTATTTTTAGCATTGATGAGAGCAGGATGTGAGTGAGGTAATATACCTGTAAAGTGCTGGCTTGCTCTGTAGAATGTGAGGATGAACCAGCTGTTCAAAGAGACTGTACACCAGGATGGGAAGGGAGGTGAAGCAGATGTTGTACAGTGTGAGATAAACACTGTCATACAGCGTCTGTGAAAAACACAGATGAGTAGGAAATGTGCCATGTTAAGGAAACAATACAGTCTTTACTAGGCTGATGGAACCATACATTACATCAGGGGTGCTCACACGTTTTTGTCTTGTGAGCTGCTTTTAACATGACCAGTCAAAGAGATCTACCTACACTAAAAATGCGAAACATGTATACCAGGGGTGTCCAATCTTATCCGGAAAGGGCCGGTGTGGGTGCAGGTTTTCATTCCAACCAAGCAGGAGCCACACCTGAATCCACCTATTTAATCAGTTGATCATGGCTTTCAATAGACTCAGGTATGGCTTCTGCTTGGTTGGAATGAAAACCTGCACCCACACCGGCCCTTTCCGGATAAGATTGGACACCCCTGATGTATACTGTCACGAAGGACCGACAGCCGGCGCTCACGATAAAGTCGCTCCTTCCCCAACTGCCGCGCAGGCATGAGGCGGACAGCCTCGTGCCAAACACATCCGCTGGAAAGCTCGTCACGGTGGGGCGGAGCCACCGACCCAGCCCCGACAGGCGATTGGGGAGTCACTTGGGAGAATTCCACCACTCAGGCGACGGCGGAAGAGTATAAGAGGACGCTCTTCCGCCCGCGCGAGGAGGAGTATGAACTCACAGAGCATGTGCGCGTTGTTTCAGGCTAGAACGTATACCACTTATAATACGGAGGCCGTTTCGCTAATCCCTCTCCCTCTCTCTCGCTCAAGATGGTTCGGGTGCGGACGATGACACGCGCCGGTGAATTCGTCTACGCCGGCTGGTGACAACACGGAAAAACCCCCACACTTCCCGGGAATCCCGACACACCCCCGAGAGCGCCACAATGCCAGCCATACCCCCACAAAACCTCCCACACTCACACCACGCGCACCTCGTCGCTTCAAACAGCAGTCCGTAAGAAAAAATAAAACTTGAATCACTAGCTTACTGCACCCAGTCTCCTGCGTGTCTATGCTTCGCCCCTCACGGGCTAATTTCCTTACACCGGTGGAGGATACGGGCACAGTAGCCCAAATCGCGACATAGACGCTGGTGGCCCTGAGGACCGAGACTTCCGCGGCCTCTACGCCCCTCTCTGATCCGGGCGCGAGATCCGCCGCCTGCTTCCCCCCTCTCCCCCAAGGAAGATCTCGAGGCTTACTTAAAGGCCTTTGAAAGCTCCTGCTCACGGCAGAGGCACGCACGGCCTACTATGCCCTGGTGCTGGAGGAGGCCGCTGACTATGGGGTGATGAAAGAGGGAGTCCTTGCGTGGTGTGGATGAACCCCCCAGGCGGCAACAGGGTTCCATCGCTGGGCCTACTGGCCCAGCTGGGGAGCCTGGCAGGACGCGGCAGCGCACAAAGAGGACCCGGGCGCTAACCTGAGACTCCCTGCCTCTTACTTCCTCGTCCAGGGCGGACTCCTCGATCAACGGGCATGCCGCTGCGGGAAGCAAAGACCCAAACGGTAAAGCATCTAGCCTTAGAGAAGTTGAGGGACCGCTTTGTTTGGCCCGGAATGGACACGGAGGTCCGGGGCTTCTGCCAACAATGGCCTCAGTGCCAGCGCACCGCCTCACGGAGGCCCCCGCCGGCGCCCCTTGATCCCTCTGCCCATTAATCGGTGTCCCCTTCAAACAGGTAAGCATGGACCTCATGGGGCTCCTCCCCAAGTCTGCCTGGGGCCATGAATACATCCTGGTCATTGTGGACTATGCCACCCGGTACCCCGAGGCAGTGCCACTGCGCAAAGCAACCTCCTGCAACATCACCGGGGAGCTGGTGCTCCTGTTCAGCCGGGTGGGGATCCCGAAGGACGTGCTGACCGACCAAGGTACGCCTTTTTTATCCAAACTAATGGCTGATCTGTGTCGACTCACGGGCTAATTTCCTTACAATACATACACACACTAATATCTATATCTATCTATCTATCTATCTATCTATCTATCTATCTATCTATCTATCTAATAGATACACACACATATGTATGTATGTATGTATGTATGTATGTATGTATATATATATACATACATACATACATACATACATACGTACGTACGTACGTACGTGTGTGTATATATATACTGTATATATAAATATATATATATATATATATATATATATATACACACACACATACACACACATACATACACACACATTCATATATAAGTATACTTCAAATAAATATACAAACACACAATATATGTTCATGTACCTTGCATAACTGCATGATCCCTTATGGCACACTACAATTCAGTACATTTTTGGTCAGTACCTCACTCTGATGACGTGCACTGAATAGAATCAGCCAGGGTTGCATAGTCTGGATAGTAGCTGCTGGTAACCAGCCTCAAGCAGGCCTCCAAATGATGATCAGTCATTGTGGAACAGTATTTGGACTTAATAATCTTCATGTGGGAAAAGGCTGACTCACAGAAATAAGTGGAGACAAATAATGCAGTCAAGGAGGTTGCACATTTCCTCATGTTTGGGTACATTGTCCCTAAATGAGTAGCACATGACTGACTCTAGCAACTGGCTCCAGTAAAGCAAAGTCTTGAAAGCGTCTGTCAAACTCTAATTGACAGCTGTCAATCTGCTCCGTGTAGCGTGCAATGTTCAATTGCGCACAAGTTTTCCGCTGCGTCTCCATCTCTGACGCGAGGTTTTGGAAGTTCCCAAAATCATGGTGCTGCAGCTTTGAGGACAGAAGGTGCATTTTCTGTTTTAAGGCATTAACTGAGCTGATCATATTGACCACGGTTTGTCTTTTCCTTGCAGCTTCAAATTAAGCTCATTTAACATATTGGTCAAATCGGTTAAAAATGCCAAGACCAGCTGCCACTGATCATCATTGAGTTGGGAGATTCTGCATGTTTAACAGCAAAAAGAAACTCCCTTATCTCTGGACAGAGCTCTCAAAATCGCTGCAGGAATTTACCCCAACTAAGCCATTGCACGTCAGTGTGTAGCAGGAGCTCCGAGTGCTCACCTTCTCCAGATGTGCACGGTTGTCTTTGAAGTGATCTGGCACATATTGAACAGGCAACTTTGTTGCCACATCCATGATCTCTTTCATGTTTAGCATTTTTGCGCATAAGGCTTGTTGGTGTATGATGCAGTGGTAATTAAGGAAGTCAGGGAAAGCATCGTCTTCCCTGCACTTGGCAATGAATCCATTTGCACTGCCAACCATTGCGAGCGCACCATCCATGGTGACTTATATCAATTTGCACACTGGGAGCTGGGTTTTGTCAATGAAGTCTTTAAAAAACTGAAAAATGTTAACTCCGTGATCTCGCTCGCTAGCCTTTAGCAGTAGCCGGTGCGTTTGATCGCACGCGTGGTGAGAAAAAAGACGAGATCTCAGACTGGCTGCCCTGTATGTCAACACTAACATCTATATATATTTTTTTGACTGACGATCTACCCGCACTTCCTTTGCAATCAACCGGTTGATCGCGTTCGACGTATTGGACACCCCTGCATTATATTATCTCGCCTATAATAAACATTTCAGTCAAAATTTCTTAATTAGCATTATAAATTGGCATAGCACTTTGATGGCTTAAGTTTTAGTATTAAAAACGGCTGTAAAACGACTTTACATGCAAAGATATATTTTTCAGATCCAAAAAAAAGGATTAAATTAGTGAGAAGTGACATTTTGCTCAGAAAATACTGTATTATTAGTAGCATTGTTATTAATATTTTACGCAAATTAATTATACTCCAGTGACACAACCATGCAATTAATTGGGCCCTCTGACCAACCATAAAAAAAAAAAAGTTTGACATATTTCTAGCTGATTCCGAAAAAGTACAACTATATCTAGGGGATTGGTGAATTAAAGCAGTTATAATATGCTTTGTATTTATAGGAGTTATTTAACAATATCAGTCTGATTGTTAATGCTTAATATTAACTATACATAGAAACATGGAAAAGCAGCATCAAATATAAGCACTTATTTCTCCCCTAATATCCACTTATTTCTCTCCCAACGGTATGTGTGTGAAAGCTTAAGGGTGTTTTAATTCACATATTTAGAAAGAGCACAAGTGTTGATGCCTCTGTGACTTTTTCTGTTGTTTATTCAACCTGAGTAACTTTAGAAAACATTAATAAATTATACATTAGTTTTGTCTCTGACCGGTCACCTTGTTAAAGTGCACAGAGGACAAGAATCAAAAGACACTAAAACAAACAAACAAACAAACAAACAAACAAACAAAACAAAAAAACTACAACCATCAAACAAACAAACAAAAACTCACACCATTAAAGACGTTTAGCACACAGACACAAATAGAGAACAAACATGGAAAAGAGACTTACTTGTTGTGAAAACAGACAGAAGAACTGGTATAAAAACTGCGGTGTGATAAAGCACACATTCTACAAAATAAAACAGAAAAAAACACAATTTAAGTAACACTCTTCTGTGACGATAATATAAATCCAGGAATAAACACGCAAAACATTGTGAACGTACCTTGTAGAAAAAGTACTGCACGAGCGTTGCTATTCGAATGTAGTAGAAGTGTCCATGGACGAGTAGTAACTTGGCGAGGAATTTAAACCTAGCGATTGCATAGTCACTGTTTCGCACAGCTTGTCTTCCCTCTTTCCCCATGATACCTGGAGATCATTGAATTTAATTAGGGCAACAATGAATGCACACTTTTCTACTTTTCTACGTTCTAGATGTTTGCAATTGAACATTTTATATTATGTAATCTAAAGGATAGAGTCACCATACAAAAGATTCTTATTTAATGAGTTTATTTTAATGAGTTTCCTTAAGCACACATTTTCAGCTGAAGCAGTTCATAGATGTAAACAGGAGCACTGCTTGAACGTTTACATCTATGAACACTACGAACGTGCAATTTGGGTCATAATGATTAGTGAGGACATTCAGGAGTAAAGTCGCTGTCCTTTTTTTCCTTTGTAATAAACTCTTATGAGAGCTCATAAGCTCTGTTATTAACATGTTAGCATTATTAGCAATGCTAGTAAACATATGCCATTCATCTGCCATTCATCTGCCATCCATCCATCCATCCATCCATCTTCAACCGCTTACTCCTTTTCAGGGTCACGGGGAACCTGGAGCCTATCCCAGGAGGCATCGGGCACAAGGCCAGGGTGCAGGGTGCCAGTCCATCGCAGGGACACACACCCATTCATACACTACGGACACTTTAGACACGCCAATCAGCCTACCATGCATATCTTTGGACTGGGGGAGGAAACCGGAGTACCCGGAGGAAACCCCCGACACACGGGGAGAACATGCAAACTCCGCACACACATGGCCCTGGCGGGACTCGAACCCTGGACCCTGGAGGTGTGAGGCGAACGGGCTAACCACTAAGCCACCGCGCGCCCCGCCATTCATCTGCCTGAAATTCAATTCGATTCAATTTTATTTGTATAGCATTGGACATTATCACAAAGCAGCTTTACAAAAATATATAAATTCCAGATATACATTTTAAATGTATAAATTTATCCCAAATGAGCAAGCCAGAGGCGACAGTGGCAAGGAAAAAGTCCCGGAAATGACATTAGGAAGAAACCTAGACAGGAACCCATCCTCATCTGGGTGGCACTGGATAGTACACTTACCATATTTTCTGGTGTAAAGCCGCTACTTTTTTCACACGCTTTGAACACTGTGGCTTAAACAACGATGCGGCTAATTTATGGATTTTTATGGGCTAAGGAGCTTCATGCCACCAAAACATTTAGCCTCGTCACACCGGACCAATGAAATTACCGAACAGATTACAGTGGACCAATGAAACTGTTCGAATTGTCACGCCTCGCCAGTGGGTGGCACTGTGGCGCAGCCGAGCCGACTGGACACGTGACTCCTTTACTGGTTGCACACTTCCGGGGTTTTGTGTTGTCGTTTTGATGTGTGTAATCTGTACCAGGTGTTCAGTGTTAAATTAAGTGCCTTGTTTATACGCCTGAGTTACTGCGCACTGCATAGGTTGTATTATGTTTGTTACTAGAAGTATCTCTTATATTCCTGAATGGCTTTAGTTTGAGTTCTACCAGTAGCATCATAAAAGCGGACCGAGGGCAGTCCTAGTATTTGTTTGTATGTATGCTATCTTCGCTAAGGAGTAATAAATACATTGACCTGTCTCTGCCTCGTTCCGTGACACAAATTCTGTTCTAAATTCTTCAGATCAGTCATTTTGTTTTTCCTGATGTTACGGCTTGCCTTAGCATTGCGGCGCAGCCGCGGACTAATCATGTGACTCTCGTTTTGTTTTGTTCCTGCTCGGACATTGGATTAAGTTTCATCATAATTTGCCCCAGGCGTATTTTAGTTTGATCATGTGTCTTTTTTAAACCACTTGGTTACTGCGCACGGGGCGCGTTATTGTTTGTGTGTTTCCTATTACGTACGTGTGTGAAGAACATCCAATGTAGCATCTGTAGTTAGCATGCTAAGCGGTCTATGTGTTATGCCTCATCTTCTGCCTCGACCCTAGTTTCATGTTTCCTAAGTACAGACCGTACTCCTTTGTTTACTCGTGTTTGGTTTCTGTTTGTTTAATAATAGACTACATCCCCTGTGACTACTTCCTGTTTAAGCCTGGTCCGTAACACCTGATAGGCAACTGTATTTTTATATTTTTTTTTAATCAGCCATGTTACCGGCTCTGTTCGGAAAGCATTTAAAAGTTAAAAATAAGCTTTTTGTAACATCATTCTGTGTAAATATGTCCTGTTACAACGCAGACACCTGCGGCTTATAGAAAGGTGTGGCCTATATATATATATATAATTTTTTTTTTCTTTTTAAATTTGGTGGGTGCGGCTTATATTCAGGTGCGCTCTATAGTCCGGAAAGTATGGTATAAATAATTCCCTTGTATAATGTGTACTGTGCAGTTAAAAAGTGCAATCGTATAACCAGAAAATTCATTCTAGTTTTAACATGAAAGCCAAGTTAAGACTATAGACAAGCAATCTGTCTCAGGAGTCTTTTTTCTTTGTAGCAAAAAACCAAAACATATCTATTTGCTTAGTTATGTGAAACTGGCCAATTTGTTTTATACAGATTGAATTTACATACCTGTCTAGGAGGAATGTTAATTCTGCACTCAGTTGCATCTGCTTCACCAGTAATACATTACTCAATCTTGGACAAGCATTGTCAAGAGTTTATTCTGGTTTTGTTGGATGTCCTATGTTTTTTTTTAAGCACAGCATGACTTTTTTTGTTGCTCATAGGAGAATTATCTGACTGTGCTGGGTGCTTGTCAATTACTGACTGAGAGTGAAGGAGCACTGGGTGGGGAGTGTCAGTAGAATGACTGACTGAATTATCATCATCAATAATTTTTTTTATACATATTCTATAGATTTGTCCAGATTATTTGTACCAAATAAAAAATAAAATTGATTATTGCAACTTTAAGCCCCCTTTTGATTCAATAATTCTCTTCTGCATGTACATAGACATTTACCTATTCCTACATGGGCCTCCTGGATCATACTGACATCATTGGCTCCATCTCCAATGGCTAATGTTATGGGTTTCTCTGGGGACGTCTTCAGCAAGCGAACCACCTGCCAAACACCACCGTATTAAAACAAGCTTTAAAAAACCCGGAATGGCAGCATTGGGCTATTAATAATCAGAAAAAATAATAAAGGACTTTAATATTGCATTTTTCTTACACTCCGTGCAATAAATCAAAGTACCAGAAGCAACAAAAGTAGAACAGAACAAAAAAGCTGGATACAGGACATTGATAAAGCTGTAAGAAGCTGTAAAAACAGAAAAAAGAAAAAAAAAAAAACCCTGAAAAAATAAAAAAGTTTCTCGACTGAGAAAATCCCTGAAATTAAAGCCTAGAAAATTTTATTTAAAATGCTTAAAGTACTAAAGCAAACCTGTCTGATTAGATATGACCAACATGCTGTTACTCCAGCAATTATGGTACTTTGATAATTCATTAGTGTTTTTAGAGTAGAGTTATGGTAGTAGTGCTACTCCATAAACTGCTTATTTTCCTATAACCGCACTGGGAGATTTCACATTGTATTGCACCACTCGTCTGTGTTTGCAGTGTAAAATTCCACTTCCTGGTTCGTAACCATTACTACAGTAAAGTTAACGACATTATCAGCGGACATGGCAAATGATACTTTTCAGGAATATAACTTAACTTTTGACTTAAAATATGGAAGCAAGTCAGTTGAAAATGAATAGGAAAAAGGAATGCCAACTTCAACGGGAATGTACAAATTAACGTGAGCTAGCTAGTCAGCTAGCTAATGTGCTATAAAGTGAGTGTGGAATCTCTGGGATCTATTTCCTCTAGCGGAGCAAAATAAACAGAAAATTCTGCCAAACTGTGTTTGAAATGTCAATTATTTGACATTAATAGTAATCATAGTAATCATGCTACTCCATAAATTACAGTAGTTAGCTAATTTGTTACTGCATTGATGGCAATCATGCTAGTACATGCAATTACGACAATTTACTATATTACTGTTAGATTTGCACGAACATAACAAAAACATAAAATTAATGCTAGTGAAATTAGCCTTTATTTATAAACAGAACGGACAAACCATAGCTATTTAGTGTGTGACGTATGGGAATACATTTCTGCTTGAAGACACACACACACGCACGCATTACAACTGCTGCAAACAGACAGACACACAGAGAGTCAGAGCAAGGTGTGACTTGCCTTGGCTTTCTGCAGTGGTGCCATCCTGCAGCAGAGCACAGCAGAGCAGTTCTTACACACTTCCATGAAGAGCTTCTCATGTTCACGCAGAGTCAGAGACAGACTTGCACCATCCACCACCAACCCGTGCTGGATCACATGGTCCTCTTTGATCCTACACACACAAAATCCTGTTTAAGCTCAGTCCTGTTTAATCAACACAACCTCTGGATGATTCACCGCTACACACCCAATCAAGTCCCAAAACAGGAGTCTGTAACGGTGGCACAGAAATCAAATAATTTATTATTGATTATTAGATGTAAAGCTGATCCAGACTGAGACAGAGGGACATATTTATGGAAAAAAGGTAGAAGTGGAAAAAATATGAGATGTAAAAGGTGGTTTAGCCTGTGTGTCTGAGCCAATAAAGGAGGCGTGGCTTTTGCATATAAATGTCCTGTGAAGGAGGCGTGGCCTTTGCAACTGTCAGTTCCAATAAAGAAGGCATGGACATTGCATGTCATCTTGGTTATTAATTCAATACAAAAAGAACAAATGATACACAAATTGGACATGTACATGCTAAAGAGCATTTAATTGGATGAAGACAAGTACATCTACAGACTAGTACAGCCACTATTACAGGAGGAGTCATAAAATTGTAATCATTTACAATTTTGTAAACTAATGTAAACTAAATTTTATTTTTAAATGATATCTCCCAAACTTATTTTTCCTAGATATATTACATTGGTGTCTACAACACTAAGGGACAGGTACAAAAACAAATAACCCTCTGAAACACCAATTTTGAGGCACTTTAAATGAACATCTGTGGGGCTGAAAGATTCATTCATCGAATAAACAGTATTATCTCCAATTTCACTTGATCAATGTCTGGATTCATGTAATTTTTTTTTATAAAACATATACAGTGCCTTGCGAAATATTCGGCCCCCTTGAACTGTTCGACCTTTTGCCACGTTTCAGGCCTCAAACATAAAGATATAAAACTGTAATTTTTTGTAAAGAATCATCAACAGGTGGGACACAATCATGAAGTGGAACGAAATTTATTGGACATTTCAAACTTTTTCAACAAATAAAAAACTGAAAAATTGGGCGAGCAAAATTATTCAGCCCCCTTAAGTTAAAACTTCGTAGCGCCACCTTTTGCTGCGATTACAGCTGTACGTCGCTTGGGGTATGTCTCTATCAGATTTGCACATTGAGAGACTGAAATCTTTGCCCATTCCTCCTTGCAAAACAGCTCGAGCTCAGCTTAAACCCATCAGTTTTCTTTCCAAATTCACTTCTAATGCATTTTTTTAAAATAAGGAGCCTAAAAGTTGTGGTTCTGCAGGAGGACTACACCATGTACAGCTAGCCAAAAATATGAATAGGAGATAAAATCAAAGGGCATAAAGAGGTATGGGGAAGTGTGTGTGTTTGTTTACCTGCGTGCAAGTCTGCGGAGCTGCTCTGCACACTCGTGATCAGATTTCTGCTGCACGAGTTCCAGGATGTTCATAGTGCGGTGAAAGTGGCCGCAGGAGAGACTCACGCTGACCGCTGTCTCATGTTTATCTCCCGTTAGCACCCACACTTTAATTCCAGCCAATCGCAGAGCCTCAATCGTCTCCTGGACCTTCTCCTGCAGCCTGCACGAGAACACACACACGGTCACAAAAACCGAATGGTATCATACAATTCAGGATTGTGGACTGTATGTTGGGATTAGTTTTCCAGACGTGTGTTCGGTAAGGTTTTCAGAGGACTGAATCACATGTGATAAGTGATCTCTGTATAAAACACAGAAATGAGCATGTCCTTGCAATGTACTAAAAATTCCATGTATACTCCACACATAATTTTAATACAAACGGATTGGTTTGACCTTTATTGTAAGTGCTGGTTGCAGTGAGTCATGACCACAATAAGTATGTAGGATGTACCAGTGTTTGCACCCTTTTATACATCATCTGTTAACTGTTCTGAGATAAGATAATAGACAACATAAAAACTTGATTTATCTCTAAGTAAATATTTATGCCAATATCTCATGACAATACACAACTATAATTATAACTGGTAAAGAAATATAGAAATAAACATACAATATTTGAATGGAAGTCAATGGAGTGCTAAAGCCTAGTGTGACTGCGGCTTTAGGCACAGCAAAGGAGGCGTGGCTGCACGGTCACTGTGTGTGTCAGACAGGGGTGATGGCGTGGTTGCATTGTCATTCATAATGAAGGAGGCGTGGTCTATGTGTCAATCATAAGGAAGGAGACATAGCCACTTTGCCAGTCATAGTGAAAGAGTCTCAGTGTCTGTTCGCTCCAGTATATTGTACATTGGTCTGTATTTTGTTCAGAATATAAAAAACAACCAAAAAACCACCAGTTACTCTAATCTTTCAATTATTTTATTGTTCCAATTTCCTGACGACTGCAACTCCTCAACTTTTCTGGTTTTGGAGTTTGAAGAATTAGAGGTATAAACATGCCTGCATAAATGCAAAGATTTGAAAGAACAAATGAAAATATAAAGAGTGATTTTCATGATGTACGCAGTGAGCGAAAAATAAATAAGCATTGCAGAGCAGTGCATAACTTCATGCAGTTTAAATCAAAATGATGTGCCAATCAGTGCGATTACAGAGAGAGAGCTCAATGACTGAACAGAGTCTCAAAGGTTCGAGGTTGAAAACATGAAGCAGTCACACCAAACTGTGCACATGAATATAATCTGTGGCTTCGGTTTACTATTTTAAGGGCCACTGCAGAGAAGGATGAGGGGTCACATGTTCAGCACACACACACAGCGAGAGAGAGAGAGAGAGAGCGCGCGCGCGAGAGAGAGATGGGGGGGGTCAAGAAAGAGAAGGATTGATAAACAAAATGAATAAGCAACAGAGTAAGAAAAGGGCAATAGGGTAGAAGTGAAGTTTGGAAAAGTGTAAGTGTGATAGTAAGCCATCAACCTGAGGAAATGAAAGTGAGAAAGAACGAGGAAAATAGGAAAATAAAAAAAGACGGGGAGAGAGGACAAAATGTAGTAACCAGATTACAATTTATATAATTATGAAAAAAATGCTAGCTAGATACAGTTACTCCAGTACAAATTTGGTTTAATAAAATAAAGAATAAAATGTCTGCTAATTGAAATAAAATGTGAAATAACAGATTATCTGAAGAGAGGCACAACCTGCAGCAAAGTGATTCATAATCAGTGATTCCCAGCCCTAGTCCTGGATGACCCATACACTCTGTTCAGAGGTATAAAACTTTTTCTTCTTTTTAATTACCAATAAATAGCTGTGGAAAACCTGTGCTGTACCTTCCATTCTGTATGTATGAGTCTATAGTGAGCTGTAGGGTATTATAATGTCTTGTGATTATAGAGTAATCCTTGAACACACTCCAGTGGGCTTGTGAATGTGTGTGACTCACTTGTCTTCCACTCCAGTGGCTCCGAGCACCTTCAGGTCTTTCTCAATGAAGTTAAAGGCATCAATGAGCCTTTCTTCTCTCTGCTGGAGAGCCGTTCGAGCCTCGTGGATCCGCTGTTCCACTTCCTTATACTCCTCCGCACTGAAGAGCCTGTAGGCCACCACCAGTGTCCTCAAACCCTTCTGTAAACAACACAGGAAAATAACCACAAAATTTCAGTTTCATCAAATATCCAGTAGTACTTTACGTGGGTTTGCAATTGTTGGTGTTCTCACAACACAAAGAACTGAATCAGCTGAGGTTTGGCTACAATGCCAGACCCCCCCACCCTCCCGCCAAAAACTATGAGAAAGGTGATGATGCAGAGATTACCATTACGGCTCAAAAACATTATTTTCCCAAATGTTTTATTCCTCTTATACCAGACCAGTTTGTCAACAATTACAATTTTTTTAAATAAAAAAACAAAACATCTGTTCATAGTCACATTTAATGTTGTGGAATGTCACTTATGTTACAGCAGCTATAAACAATTGTTCCCTCACCAGCATCTATTTTTTCTCTCTCTCTTTAAAAGCACGTTACAGACAAACCACAACGTGTAAACTCAGAAAAGATACACAAATGAATCAAACTCACTTGTCTCAGTATCACTGCAAATTCTTTTTACTGTGTTGCTACCGGTTAATAATAAGTGTAAAATACATGTGTGTAAAAAGCCACACCCAATTTAACTGCTAAAGTCCCACATCACCCATAGCCTACATGTCACATGTGTGTGTAACGAGAGGCTCTAAAGAACACTGCTGTTACTGCCAAGACGCTGATGACTCATGGTGTTGTTTTTCCCAAGGGAATGCTTGATGCACTGTTTCACTCTCTAAATTACTTTATCTCATGATTAGATTTTTACGTTATTGCAAGCTTAGCACGAATTTCTTCAGCGGCACAGAAAGCTGTTTTTCTCCGATCACACGTAATCAGTTATACGATGTGTCACAATCTTTAACATGCGTACAAAAACAGTGTTCCAAGTAAGCATATTTTGGGCAAATCTGAAAAAGCATGGCAAAGTACTCTCCCATCAACTTTAACATTCCTGCAATCTCATATTTCTTTTCTGTTAATGTATCTGCTGTAAGTATCTGTGCTCATTCTAATACGTTATCATTTCTATAGTAACAGTTCATACACGGGGGCTTGTATGGCGGACGCTCCACATAAACAGATTTTTAAAAATGTATTATATGGTGACGATTGCTGTAAGATTGAGAAGCTACTTTTAAAGGCGCTTAATAAAATAAAGATTATTATTATGATGTTTAATTAACATTTATGGAAAGAGTCACCAGAGGTAAAACTGTTACTTTAAGTTTTCTTCAGGACAGAGTTTACATTTTGTTGTTTCTTGTAAAGCTGCGTTTTTTTTTTTTGTCTCATTAATTTCAAGAAGAGAGGTTGGTGTGGTAACAACTGCTTTGTTGTTGGCATCCGTCTGTCTCGAGAGACAATGGGAACTTTGCGCCTGGTAGAGTCAGTCTGAAGTGACCTCTCCAGGGCGCAAGCCTGGGCAGAATATATGGAGGTCCTGGGCTGCCCAGTCGTCAGAACCCCCCTCTCGGCCTCGCTGATGTGGTCCAAAGGAAAGCATAGCAGTACGTTAGGCATCAGGTCGGCTGCAGGAGTTGCCGGAATCAGCTAGCACTGCACACTGGTCCGCCTTCGGGGCTCCACTCCTGATTTGAAAGGTTTACTCCCCTACACTTGGCCGTTGGATCTGACAGTACACCGATCTCCTCCGCCCCCTAGCCGTTGACTACTCATTGCAGTTCCTCCGCCTAGATTAGTGGTGCAGTGTAAACAACACCCCCTCACGTGGTTTAGCCCGCCAGCTGAAACTGTTTATAGCTGCTATAACACACACAAGTGAGAACAGGAACTAACCTGTTTCGAAGATTACAAGATTAAATGTAACTGTAAACTGATAATGTAGGATATGCCATTCAATAATAAACTAAAAATTGTAATCATGAACAAATTGCTGTGGTAACACTTAAAATGTACTGTAATAGGAAAATAATCAACTTCAGGGTAGTAACAGTAACTCTGCTTCATCGCACCACACCTTTACTGATTATTTCCAAACAACACCACAACATATTTGTCCTGTAATTTGAAGCCTCTTACCAGAGCGAATTCGTCCACGTGGACTCTGGTCTTTTCAATCTCTCCACTCTTGGTGTAGGGAAGAACAGAGGACTCTGCTCCTTTAGTGAACAACACTTTCTCCCCTAACACATCAAACAGAGCATGTCAGCTGACTCTGGGTTTAACCTCCGAGTTTATTTCACCAGTCTTAAACTCTTCACGGACATACCGTATATTACAGATCAGCATTTCAGACACACTGCTATTTACATGTTAAAACAGGGGTCAGGAACCTTTTTTCATCAAAGAGACATTCTTCCTTTTTGGTTAGCACCTTAGAATCAGACACAGCAGAGCACAAGAGCTTTCAATAGAAGCAGATGTTTCAGTCTAGTCACTTGAAATTTTCGATGCTCCTCTGAATTCCTTTTGCTATCTCCACAAACTAGCTTGGTAGCTTTCTGAATCTGAGCACGAGAGATAGAAACGCAGGTGGCTTGCCATTGACTGTTGTCGTGACACTTGCACACAGCACTGCATACGTGCACTAGCTGGAAAAACTTGAAATATGTTATTGTAAACTGACTTTTCATTAACTTCGGTAGGCTGTACAACAAAGGAATTGTAACAGACTTTGCATTTTCTGCACGAAACTGATTTCTAGTGATGTGTAAGTTTTTAACGACCATATGGCTGAAGAATTAGACACCTGGCAAGACTCATTATTTTTGTCAAAGAGTCACATGTAGCTCGCGAGACATATTAATCCCTGATAGGTGCTGTGTTAAAAACATGCAATAGTAAAGTAATAACCTTTATCAATAATAGAACATTCACCTTATGGAATAATTACAGTATTAATATAATTACTTTCCTGTGTTTACACTAACCAGCGACAAGATGCTTGTAGTTTGTCTCTTGTGAAGCAAGCGCTATTGTTGATTTTCTTTTGTTTAAAACATACTCTAAAATACAAAAATAACACTGATAAGTGTTAAAAATGTTTGTTTGATCATAAGATGCGTGCTCAGCTTCACTAGCAGATTAGCAGCGGAAGATAACCATATTAGCTACATACACTCATCAGAGGCACAGGCGAACGCAGCTACTTCCTTCCAAGCTTTATTTTAATTCCTAACTTCTCTATAAACATTTCTAATTCAGGAATAATTCATTTCAATTTATCGCTTTATAGCGTCATACCTAATTCACACCGAACCGACAACTTTAAGTCTGTGTGCCACTACCTTGCACACATTGCACTTAGTATGTACACTACCCACCCATATTTATGTCTATATTGTATATCTCTTGTGTATTCTTGTATACTGAAAGTTTTTTTTGTGGTCTTGTGTAATGTGACATCTATATGGTGTAAATTCAAAGAATTCTGCTCACGCACCTGATGGAGTCTGCAATATCACACTCATGCGCCTTCGGTTTGGGTCAAACTCTAACACATGCAGAAGTTTATACCTATGGAGAGAAAAGACCCCTGAACTGTTGTGACCGTTACACACTCCATTAAGTGCATAGTTTCATTTTATACCACAGCGCTGCTGAATTCTGGATTCTAATTGGTCAGAAGGTGTTCAGTAATTTTCTCTAAAAGCAGCTCTGACAGTAGAGCAGCTGTAAATCCCAGGTTTATATGAATCCGCGCGTTCCAATACGTCAACTTTTCTATAGTAATAGCTCGTTCAAAAGGACACGCCACATAAAAATCGTTTAAGTTTTCTATGAGGACACATTTATCTGACGTGGAAGTTTATTTAACATTTAAAATAACGTATTTTTCTTTAAATGTAGTCACACTGCTGTGGTATAAGAGAAAGACAAACCTCAAGACGTACTGTTATAGTGAAATAACCAACTTTGTGGTGGTAACAGTAATTTGATTATTTTCGTATGACAGCACAACACTGAGTGGTTTATTCCATACATAACAAGTGTCTAAACAATTTTAAGTCTCACTTTTCTGATTTTCCGAATGTTTTGATCTCCATGTTTTCTCCGTTACTTCCTATGAAAGCGACGCCCATCCTGCAGAATCAAACACCAATGAACAGAATTAATCAAGAAGTAAAAAAGAATAACAGTATTTCGATGTCTGAGTAACTGTTACTGTTTACAGTCAAGTAACAGACCTTATTTCACTCACGGTCATTTTAATGTCTTTAAAATCACAGTAGTGAAATTTGGGCTAATGGTGAAAGTCTCCAAAACATCCAGAATAATGCCACACAGATTTCTCTCCCTCTCTATCCCTTTAATTCTTTCTCTCTTTATCTAACCCATGTTCCTGTCACTGTGATGTATTACTAACAGCTATTTCAAAATGAACTTGATTTCATATATAGATTTCCTTGGCGTGATGAGGCAACGTCTCACGGCTAGAACACGTCAAACCTGAAATACGGTAGCACAGTGACACGCTGAACGCCGTGTGTTTAAGCTCCTCTGACACACACACACACACACACACACACAGAGCAGGTTTATTTTTACCTCTTGGTGGCTTCCACGAGGGCTTTCTCATCAGGAGACGAGGCGTAGTACTCCATCTGAGACGTGAATCCGTTCGTGTGTGAGAATGGATCAGACACGCTGTCTGCCTGATCATAACTGATCTGAACTGTGTGGCACAGAGAAACTGCTTTCAGGAACAGCTCCTCTTCCCTGCTCTGAAACACACACACATTTCCATCCAAATGTCCAAAATACAGCCCATATACAGTCAAAATACCATGCTAACACAGGTATTTATTTAGAACATTGTGCTAGCTGGTAACTCTGTCTTTTTTCCATCTTTCCTTTCTTTTCTCTTTCTTTCCTTCAAGTTTCAGTTCAGGATTTGTTTTTTCCCTATTTCTTTCTGTCTTTCCCAACTTTTCTTTCTTTTGTTCCCAACTTTCCCTTCCTTATTTCTTTTTTTATTTCTGTCTTTCTTTTTCCATTCTTTCTTTCCCAACTCTGCCAGAGTGAAAGGTGATCTGTTTGAGTGACATGCAGAAAAAGCAGTTCACAATAAAAACAAACCAATCAGTGTGTTAATCTTTGCTTTATCTCTTCAGTGAAACACTATCGACAAGGTTTATAACCTTGCCTTAAAAAAAAAAAGAATTAAACAGTTACTTTGTGCCAGAATGCATTTTTCCTTTGCATTTCACTTTCATCAGTGTGTTGTAGTCATGCTACACTGAAATGCAATCACTGGCCAATCACAGCTCTACACAACAAACTGAGCTGGTGTTTGTGCAAAAGACAAGAAATGTGATAAAATGCTCAAACATCGGACACCATCATTTCACACCATGTTCTCTGTGCATTTTTATTTTTTATCACCAGAGAAACAGAGCTTGCGTCTAGGACGTCCTCAGTCATTCCCTCAGGGACCAGTCTGCTGTTGATCTCTTGGTATTTGACACCGTTGATGGAGCATTCACGAAACTGCATCTCGTTTTCGGTCAACGTTCCTGTCTTGTCAGTAAAAACGTACTCCACCTAAGGCAAAGCAAGAGCAAAAATATTTTACTCTACTGACTTATATTGAATATTCTACTGACTTGAATATTGTATTCAAGAGTGGAAATGAAAAATAGAGAAAATAGAAATGTATTTCATATTTTCACTCTGAAAACAAACCCATAATGAGATTTCACACACAAGCGCGTGCGTGCACGCACACACACACACACACACCTGCCCCAGCTCCTCATTGAGGTCAGAGGTGTTGACTTGGGCTTTTTGGTCGCTCTCCTCATGGTAGAGGTCGAGGTCCCAGCCGATGAAGAAGGAACCCAGAAACTTCTGCATCTCCACAGTGACGTACAGCGAAATGGGGATTATGAAGTTGTACAGAACCAGAAAGGCCAAGAAATCGGAGATGAACTTCAAAATCTGTGAGAAAAAAAGTCTAAAAATGTAAATGGTTTAATAGGCTACAATAAAATCCTTAGGGTGTTTCCACACACTTTTTTTCTCCAATAAAAGCGTTGACCTGACCATTTTAAGTGCTGATATGGAAAAACTAAAAGAACCTATATGCACTATAACCATAGCAACACTCCTACCAGTCTTGCCTAGTATCGGCTAACTCGTCTAACTAACTAACGATGATATTTATTTACCTCACCATGTATTATTTATTTATTTATGCAAAGTCTATTATATCTCCATCTTATTCATTTTATTTCATTTATTTATTTAAATAAACCTATCCTTTGAAATAAATGTTTTATTGTAATAGTATATTTTTATCTTAATGTTATTTATATTCATCCTTATTATCTATTTATCTAAATTCTATTATATTCTATTTCTAATTCTATTATAGCTGTAGCTTCTCTTTCTTTCTTTAAGGTCCATTTATGATTAGTTTTCTAAAATTTTGCTTTTCTCACAGAAGCACCCTTTCGAATTGATTGGTCGAGTGGATACCCCCCCCCCCCCCCCCCC
>JAFFST010054135.1:376450-397177 GCA_022414735.1 Noturus placidus
CCCCCCCCCCAAAAAATAAAATAAAACCCCAGAAAAAACCCAACACAATCTTGCCTTGCTGCTGTTGCGTTCCGTCTCAGTCTTCTGGTTGTAGAATGGCTCGTCCCATTTCTTCTCCGCTTGCCAAGCGTATTTCAAAATGGTACTGAGAACAGCCTCGAAAAGCAGGATAACCAGATAGATGATGAGAAACGTGTTCATCGACCTGGGAGAGATTTACACAATGGATAAGGTGCAATTGTGAATTTAAATAAAGGTGAGGGAAATGAGCAAGTATTTACATTTTGGGTAAACAGACGAAGTGACACAGAGAAAAAGAGAATAGGAAGAAAGAGGAAGATGTAGAGAGAGAGAGAGAGAGAGAGAGAGAGAGTGGGAGAGAGAGAGCAAGAGCTTCATACTTCTCCACTGCTGAGCGTTTCTGGGACTTGCACTTGTAATTCAGAGCCATCTTGGACTCCATGCCTGTGTACACGGCCACACCTGAGTGAAAATAAAATGATAATTACACAGACACGCTTAACTGATACTTTGAAGGAAACTCATAACACGCTCATAACTCAAAACACACAATTGCAGAAAAGGGAAATGTAGAAAATCTACCGAAGATCTCTTTGGTGTTTTTCAGTCGTGCTCCTCGAAGCAGGAGGTTTTCTGGTCCTAGTGGTCTGAGCACAACAGAGAACACAGCTATTAGCTGTTGTGTCTGATTTGTTGTGCCTCATTATCACACTGAGGACAAAATCTTAAAGTTTTATGACTTACAAACCTACCTCACAATCTCTTCCCCGTATTGTGTTACTGTGATTCTCCCAACAAATCTGTAACATAACAGAAAAAGAATATAAATGCCCAGGGCAAGAAAATCACACCAAAAAAAGACTAACCATCTCATAACATCTGCACAAAATTACATATTTTCCTTATATAATAACTGAATATATATAACAAAGTTATTATTTAATTAAATTGACCTTCAGCATTAATAAATAATATCAACTACATCTCAAATAAAAATATTTATTAATTTTAAATATATACTTTTATTTAAAAGTTATTTTAAAAATATATTCTTATTCTTTATTTATATTTATCTTTATTATCTATTTGTCCTATTACACCTAGTATCCTATTGTCTATCACAGCTATGTCCATCCATTTTCTGTACATTTTATCCTACACAGTGTCGTGGGGAGCCTATCCCAGGGAACTCGGGGCACAAAACGGGGGACACCCTGCATGGGGGGGCCAGCCCATCACAGGGCACAATCACAGACACTACGGATAATTTGGAAATGCCAATCAGCCTACAAAGCAAATTTCTGGAGTAGCCCTGAAACATCCGAAGCACTGGGAGAAAATGCAAACTCCACACACACACAGAGCAGACGGGGGAACCAAACCCCAGAGGTGCGAGGCAAACGTGCCATTTTCTATTGCTATAGCTGCATCTATTTGTCTGTTTGTTTTATTTATTTATCACTTTACACTTAAAAATATACCTTTATTTTCAAATACTTTTTATTCCAGGACAAATTTTGTAATAAACATGGTCGGACAATTGAATAAACATTAAATGAGAAGTGAAAGGCAGGACTGAAAGGTGAGTTGATTCTAGCACCTGTATAAATCAGGCTCAGGCTGCTGGCACTCCACCACGGCCTGCAGGGCCTCGAGTTGGGACACGGATTGGGATACAGCCGTCTCAGGCACTGCGTAGTGAATCTGAACACAGAGGGGTAATGAGCTGAGCAGCAGTAATGACTTAACGGCTCATTAGCGTGTTGCAAAGGCGAGAACAGAGTATGGAAAGCTATAGTTTCTACAGTACTGCTTCATTACAGCACACAGATTACATTCAGGACAGATTACCTCTTGTTTAACACTTAACTACATGCAGATAACTCAATATAGAGGTTTATAAAACTTGCTGATTTATTGCACTTATTTTAACATAATCATGGAATGATCACAAAATCAGATGTGTTGAAGCATACATTTACATTTATCAGACGCTTTTATCCAAAGCGACTTACAAATGAGAGCACACTCACACACCAATGGTAGCAGAGCTGCCATGCAAGGTGCTAGCTTGCCATCGGGGGCAACTTAGGATTCATTGTCTTGCCCAAGGACACTTCGGCATGGGATCACCCGGGCCGGGATTCGAACCACCAACCCCACGATTAGTGGACAACCCGCTCTACCGACTGAGCCACAGCCGCCCTGTGCAGATACATCTGATTTTCCAGCAGTCTTTAATGATTAATACTTGTCACACATATCTCACTAGAATATAGTCTGAATTCTGCAATTAAAGAAAATGACTAAACTTAAGAAAGCAGGCCACATAAAGACAAAAGTTCTAAGATTGAGGTAATAAGGAGTTTTATTTATCCATTAGCATGTTTTGATTATGTTTCTCAATCATCACTACCATAAAAAATTGAAAATCAAACTAACAGAACTTTGTAGGGGCTTTTTTTAGTCGTGACAGCAATAAAGTGGATGCCAATAACATGAGCACATTGTCACTCTACGTGTTCTAAGACCACAGAGCTCAACGCAGGACGAAAGGAGTCTTATGTGATTTTTGTGTAAAAAATTGAGCTGAAAATCATACAAGCTTAAGCGGAATCCCAATTTATCATATAGTACATGGTGTTGTCCAGTCTTACAAACTGTAGATTAAATTCTTAAAGAAATATTTAAATGACAAGCATGGATTCAAGCATTCCATTACAACTAAGCAATACCAACATACAACTATTTCTAAAACAATTAATATTTTCAATCATATCAGCTGAACTAAAATGTCTTGAGCACAAATGGACATGTGTTTATTTGCTGTTTTTGTACAGTGACACACTGATCCAGGTCATAAAACAGGCAAAACAAACTTATAGAAATAAAGAGCAATAAATGAATGTAATTAGAAATTAAAAAAAGATTTGGGTTTGGTATCAGTTTCTTTGTCAGAAACTAAGCCACAGTGTGAAACTTCACACAGTCACAGACCTTCAGATTTGTCTCTCCATCTAAACTAGTCGTTGTGATGTGACACGTCCCCTCTGCTCGTTCTGAAGACAGCAGCACCAGATCAGCCGGAAACGTCTCGTCTTTCGCTACTCGCACTATGTCTCCAACCTGGACATGGAGAGAAGACATTCAGAGAAGCCAGAACAATGGCAGTAATCTGAAAAGCTCCTCTTTACTGAAAATTATTAAAAATTTTTAAAAACATACTTTTTAACACCAGAAAAATGACTGCATGGTATGTAATTGCATGGTTGTATAGTCTTGTCTTCTCAAAATCAGTACTAAACAGGACCTAAAGACACTTCAGGGGCAGGACAATCCCAACTTCAGGATGCTGACTGGTTGTGCATGATTTACGCCTTTACATATAGAGATTTCCAAACATACTATAAAAATAATCTATATAAAAATGGTAATGTGAAAGATAAAGACTTGCTTACTTTTGTTCTTGTTACAGTGTAATGATTTTACAGAAATGGAACGGGAATGGATTTGATGGATTTAGAAATGTAACTCACTCGTATATTCTTGGAGCGAGTCTGCACCAAACTGCCACTGCGCACCACAAATACTGGAGCACCGTTTACTTCATTATCGGCTTTGTGTCTCAGCCAGTCCTCGTAGCCCTGCAGAGAGAGAGAGAGTGAGAGAGTGTGTGTGTGTGTGTGTGAGAGAGAGAGTGAGACAAAAAGGAAAAGTATACAATTCTTCTTTTAAATATTATCAGAATAATCTGTGAATCAGTGTGCTAGTCTAACCAATGTTATACAGACAGATACCAAAGACACAAGTGAAGGAGACGTGGTATTTATGCCTGTCAGTGTCAGTGAAGGAGACATGACCTTTATGCCCGTCAGTGTCGGTGAAGGAGACATGACCTTTATGCCCGTCAGTGTCGGTGAAGGAGACATGACCTTTATGCCCGTCAGTGTCGGTGATGGAGGCATAGACATTACGCCAGTCAGTGTCGGCAAAAGAAGGCGTGGCCTTTACGGCCGTGTCGCCGAAGGAGGCGTGGCCTTTACGGCCGTGTCGCCGAAGGAGGCGTGGCCTTTACGGCCGTGTCGACGAAGGAGGCGTGGCCTTACGGCCGTGTCGGCGAAGGAGGCGTGGCCTTACGGCCGTGTCGGCGAAGGAGGCGTGGCCTTACGGCCGCCAGCTAAGGAGGCGTGGCCTTTACGACCGCCAGCTAAGGAGGCGTGGCCTTTACGGCCGCCAGCTAAGGAGGCGTGGCCTTTACGGCCGCCAGCTAAGGAGACGTGGCCTTTACGGTCGCCAGCTAACGAGGCATGGACTTTACGGCCGCCAGCTAAGGAGGCGTGGCCTTTACGGCCGTCAACTAAGGAGGCGTGGCCTTTACGGCCGTCAGCGAAGGGGGCGTGGCCTTTACGGCCGTCAGCGAAGGAGGCGTGGCCTTTATGCCAGTCAGCGAAGGAGGCGTGGCCTTTATGCCCGTCAGCGAAGGAGGCGTGGTCTTTATGCCCGTCAGCGAAGGAGGTGTGGCCTTTATGCCCGTCAGCGAAGGAGGCGTGGCCTTTATGCCCGTCAGCGAAGGAGGCGTGGCCTTTATGCCTGTCAGTGAAGGAGGTGTGGCCTTTATGCCTGTCAGTGAAAGAGATGTGGTCTTTATGCCTGTCAGTGAAGGAGGTGTGGCCTTTATGCCTGTCAGTGAAGGAGATGTGGTCTTTATGCCTGTCAGTGAAGGAGATGTGGCCTTTACATTCACATTTATTCATTTATTTAGCAGATGCTTTTATCCAAAGTGACTTACAAGTGAGGAAATATAAGCAAAGAGATATATCAAGCAGAGATCAATACAAGTAGTGTAACTATACAAGATCTTTAATTGAGTTCTAGAAGAAGCAAAGTGCGCAGAGTTGAGGTGTAAGAGCCAGAGCCACTGCACATGCATTGAGCATTACCAATAACAACAATTTGGAATGTCACGAAAAAGAAAGAAACCACTGGTTTACTAACAACCAGATACTGAAGGACGGCCAAGGAAAACAACAACAGCTGATGACAGAAATATTGTGAGCTGTGAAAAAACCCCCAAAAACAATAGTCAGTGTTGTCACAATTCACTGTTCAAAGAAGACTTCGAGAGCAGAAATATAGGGGCCATACCACAAGAAGCAAACCCCTCATTAGCAGTAAGAATCAGAAATCCAGATTGGAAGTTGCCAAGAAATACAGAGATGAGCCACAAAACTGGAGCCAAGATTAACCTCTAAGTGATGGAAAGGCCAAAGCCTAGAGGAAAAAAAGGGATCTGCTTATGATCCAAACATACAAGCTCATCCATCAAGCATTGTGGCGGTAGTGTCGTGGCTTAGGCTTGTGTAGAACAGGCTCACTAATCTTTATTGATGATGTAACTCATGATGGTAGCAGCAGAATTAATTCAAAAGTCTACATAAACACTCGGTCTGCCAATTTACAGAGAAATTCATCCCATCTAATTGGGAGCAAGAATAATGACCCAAAACACACTGTCAACACAACAAAGAACTTCATCAGGGGAAAAAGTGGAAGGTTTTAGACTGGCCAAGTCAATCACCAGACCTTAACCCTAATGAGCAGCATTTCACCTCCTGAAAAGGAGACTGAAGGGAGAAACCAGTAAAATAAATAAATAAAAAACTGAAATAAGCTGCAGTACAAGCAAAAGAAGAATGCAACAATGGTGCATGTCAATGGGTCACCAATTGCAAGCAAGGGATATGAAACCAAATATTAAGTTTTATTGACTTTAATTTACTTCAAGATTATCTGTACCAATACTTTTGCTCAAATTGGATGGTCTGTTAGTTACATGTTCCAGTTTGTCTGATCCCTTGAAAAAAATGGGTGGGTTCAAACAAAAGGTGCCATGTTCTAAGTTCTAAGTGTAACACATTTATATCTAAATATCTGGAAATGAAAGTTGATATTCAGATCTACTGTCTCATTCATCTTTTGATCTCAAACTTAAATGTTTTCAGTGTATTGCAAAAACAAAAGAATTGGCCTTGCTGTTACAATACATTTGGAGGGCAATGTAGGAGAAGGAAATCCAGAATTTACCACTATTGCTCTCTAACTTTAGGGGTTTAACTCCTAAGACCACAACCACCATTCCTTACACCAGTTTCACAACGCCAAACACAGAAAACTCACCTGTTTAATGGCAGTTACAGTAATGACAAAAAACAAAGGAAGTCCGCTTGTCACTGGGGAAGTTGGTGTGTCAATCATTAACTGTGGAAAGAAGTATAGTGTCATAAGAGAGACATCAACTGCTGTTGGATTGCAATCTCCATTAACACTATCATTTAGCAAACCAAAATCGATCAGTAAATACAACAAAAACAAATTCCGCTTGTAAACAACTCTCAACAGACACAAAAACCCTTAAAAATATGTTTGCACCATAAAGACAGTCTCATGTCTAATTCACAGACCCTTCAGTATATGCTGTTATAGTAAATGAATGGGGGCTGGGATGAGGTAGGTGAAGGTCACTGTTACCACCGTGAAGCGGAATATTTTCCTATAACAGCATGAGCCTGTGTTTCATTCTTCTTCAACCATCAACTTGCTAACCATTAAAAAATTTTTTATTTATTAATGAAGGATCCATCATACTTTTTACCCATTTATAGTTACATTTAAACAAGTTAGTTCCTGTTCTCACTTATGTTACAGCAACTATAAACAGTTGCTCCCTCACCAGTCTCTCTTTTATTCCTCTAATATACATCTGAATATTTTCTGTATATAATCCATGGATAATCTGGGTACTTCGGTATATACAATATACATATCTCCTACATATATTTATGACTAATGCTTGTATATATTATTTTTAATACTATAATAGTTTTTCGATTATAACAGTGTAATTAACCTCCATGTTGCTTTCTGCTCAATAAGCACATATTAACCACCCTTAGCCTTGTTTATTCATTTACAGCATCCCTCCATCCATCCATCCATCCATCCAATCCCACTACTGAAATTATGATTTTGTTCAGATTTCAGTCGTAGCTCCAGGACAATATGGCTCTTATGACCTTTACTCTAAGATTTGATAAAGACCAAGCTGGGTCAAGGGCACTGGCATGATCAAATAAAGATCACAAAAATAATATTCTTCAAATGGAATGAGAACGTACACCAGGTAAATAAATAAATCTAATCAGTCGCATAGAATTAAAAAAAACTATTTTATGAGCAGTATAAAGGAAAGCAGAGGAATCCAGGATTCACGACAGAGGGTTGTGATAATAAAGGACATTCAGAAGCCTACAGACACCTGCTAAATTCCTCACAGGAATGTTAAGCACTTCACACTCACACATACAGAATCCTGAGAAGTGCTGGGTCTTACCTGGACAAGGAAGATGATGAGGAAATAAAAATTGGCTATCCTTCTGAACTGTTCAAACAGATTTTTGGGAATGAAGTTCCATATGGTGTACTGCAGAGGAAACAAAGCTGTGTGAGTGATTTCCTGCCCCATCAGGCAGAGAAAAGAAGAATACTTTTTCTTAAATTTTGAGATTGGATTTTCGATTTCCATGAGCTGTAAGCCGCAAGCTGTTTTTGAGAGGCACCTGCACACACACACACACATACATACATACATACACACACACATACATATGTATATGTGTATATATTTAAAATATTGTGACAAGTTTTTTAACGTCAGAGTTAACATTATTTCTGTTATTTTTATATAATATTTTTTATAATTTATTTTTTTCAAAATCATGAATTTTAAGATTATTTTATGTACAACACTAAAATGGTTTCGTAGATAGCAGGTCTGTTTGCATGGTTCAATTGTCTGTTTTTACACAGAATGGTGAAAAAAACCAAAAAAACACTCAGAGAGCAGAGGCTCTGAAGGCTGATACTCCTGGTCATAGGAAAATGGCCAGATTGGTTTGTGCTCCCAGAAAGGCTAAAGTAACTCATATAATCACTCTTTACAATCGTGATGAGCAAAAAAGCATCTCAGCATACACAAAACATTGAACCTTGAGGTGGGTGAACAGCAGAAGATCATACTGGGCTCCACACCTGTCAGCCAAGAACAGGAAATCTGAGTCTATCATGGGTTTGGGTGAGCCTGTGCCCATGAAAACCTCAGATTCTTGAATGTACAAGCCTACAGATGTTCCTAATAAAGTGGACTGTGTGCACATGTCACAATATCAGAATTACAGTTTTCAATAAAAAAAGTAATAAAATTATATCATTTTTACAGGGAAAAACTATTAACACAGAAAAGTGGTTTCTTACAGATGCCACCCTAATAAACCCACGCTGTGAATAAAGCTTATTATGACTACAGTGTGTACTGAACTACATTTCACATAATCATATCACATAGGCTATGTCATAAAATTATAGGTTTTGTTGTGCTGCAATACTGGTTATGTAATTAGGAAACTGTCTCAGTAAAGACTTACCTTGGAGGAGATGATTCTATTATCCGCAAACCTCTGTGGAATGTAATGTCCGTGTGGAGGGAAGCGGTTTGCGATGTAAACGGTTCTGGTGTCACTTTGATGCGGTGGGTCGAAACCCTGAAAGAAAGGAACACAAATTTGTCAATGTCAGACACTCAGGCTGGCTTAGTGGTTAGCACATCTGCCTCACACCTCTAGGGTTCGAGTCCCGCCAGGGTCATGTGTGTGCGGAGTTTGCATGTTCTCCCGGTATGTCCAAAGACATGCATGGTAGTGTATGAATGGGTGTGTGAGTGTGTATGTGATTGTGCCCTGTGGTGGATTGGCACCCTGTCCAGGGTTTACTCCGCCTTGTGCCCGATGCTTCCTGGGATAGGCTCCAGGTTCCCCATGACCCTGATAAAGGAGTAAATGGTAGAGGATGGATGGGCCCAATTTGGACATTTTCACTTAGGGGTGTACTCACTTTTGTTGCCAGCGGTTTAGACATTAATGGTTGTGTGTTGAGAAAAGTGTCATTTCTTCAGTGTTGTCACATGAAAAGATAAAATCAAATATTTACAAAAATGTGAGGGGTGTACTCACTTTACTGTATTTGATCAGTCATTGCAAATTTTAGTGCCTAGATTGAGATAAATTTGTGAACCAGTATTAAAGATGGTGACAGGGATTCTGAGAAAACTGAATTTAAATATTAAATAATTAAAATAATAAATAGGCCCGTAGAACTTACAGACCTCCAGGAGCAGAAGTGACAGCACATTACTTCAACTCGTAAAATAAAAATGCCTTCAGGAGGAAACATGCCCGAGTGCTGGCCTGAAAAGTGCATTATTAATTTAGATGCAGAGCAGCCGAACAATTCATTACGGAAAGGTCTTGCTCGCAGCACTGCACACTTAAATCACTTACTACTGGATTCCACTACGGCCTTTTTATTTACAGTCCCTCAGGAAGGGATGAGGGATGTCAGGCACGATGCACAGCAGGCAGAAATCACATTCCTGAAGAAGCTTTTCTGTAAGGATGTGACCTCTCACCACACAAGTAACTGGATTAGGGTGCAGTTTAGATTTCTCTCCAACTTAACTACCACACATCTGTCTGAATAATTAAATCCAAAGAGGGACACTAATCGAATCATGGCCCGATCGATCGCCATGACAACACAAGCCATTTCCATAAAGCAGCTAAGAATGGAAGAAATGTTTCTGCTTTGCTTTTCCCTCTATATTTTTTTCAGGAAGATAAAAAGAACACAAATGAGCACAGAACAAAAGGTCAGGCTGAAAATTTTAAATCCACAAGTGGTGCTGTAATGGTATACTGTAGCAAGAAATTGTGAAATCATAAAAACCTACTTTTATGCCATGTTTACAGGTCTGAAATGAGTTGAAATGACCACAAAGCCACTTGACTATTGACTTAGTCAATAGGCTTATCATCATTTCAAACCATATACAGCTGGTACAGTACACAATGAAATGAAACAATGTTCCTCCAGGGCCATGGTGCTATGTAAAACAACACAGGACTACATGAGACTACACACAACTAAATAGGACCTGTAGAAATGTGTAGGTCTTATTTAATTCTGTGTAGTCTCTAAAGTTTGGAATGAAGCAGCAGAGATCATTTGTGCCTCTGGTGAGTGTGTGTGTGTGCATCATGTACTGTTACATGCCTAACAGGTAGATCTGTAAACAACTGATTTTCACACTGAATAGTGTGGTATTCTGTGTTCGACACGTTAGCGTTAGAAGGTATGGATAGCTACTATGGTTTTTCCAATGGAACAAATTTTTTTTTTGATAGGCCACGCCCACAAGGAGATGCTTTCTCTTTCAACTTAAAACGTGATTAATACTGACGTAAGAGATTTTGTGGAAAAACGGTTCTCAAAAATATCTTTATGAGAAGATGGAGACTTTTGTACGAACAATTCATAATAAATACTTTCTTTCATTTTCACCACTGGCATGTGCTCTTTTCAACGGTATTGTGATTCATTAATATCGTACTATTTTTAGACCAGGTTATCCTACCATGAACATTTCAAAGCAGAACACCCTGACTCAAGGCTATGTTGAAAAGTTTCCCTTAGTGCAAGTGTAAATATATTTAGTAGTTCATAAACTCGAATGGAGCAGCCATTTACGCTCAAAACAGGCTGAGAAAGAACATCTCCTGTAACTGGCTGATATCTTTTATGACATGACCATGAGCCTTCTTTATGATTACATGATATTTAAGCTGTTAATTACATTTTTAAGTATGATAGCCAGCTCTACTTATAGGAAGCCTAGAGTATAAATAGAAACCAAAATGTATATTTGTTTTAAATGTGTTTTCATAGCGTCCCACTACTTTGCTTGCAGAATCTAGAAAATGTTTTTTTATCAAAAGAGCTTCAAAACCCTGGCTATAGCAGTTATCCAATATCATATCATCCTATAGGCAGACAGGAAAGGACAAAGTCTGGGCTGGAAGTTAGGCTTGTTGGGAAAATGCTTAGGTTTGGGCATAAAAAGATAATGTAACTATCTTTTAAGCACTTTTTAAAGTATCATTTTCACTTTGGAACACTTTGAATTTTGTTTGCTTTCAATTAACAATGAAATATTTGGCTCCTTGTTGTTTTCGTTCTTTGTGATGTTTAAAATTCTTGTTCAAGAAAGACTTCCACTTTCAAATATTCAGGGCTGAGGTGGCAATGAAAAGACCACACGTGAAAGCACAGAATTACTACTGATGTTTCTGTTCCATGGAAATTAGTGAGTGAGAAAGCCACGTCATCAAACCTGTGTGACAACACATGCTTTCAACAGCTGCCCTTGCGGAGCTTTTGTGCTTGTGCGCTCACACACACACACACACACACACACACACACACACACACCCTTGTAAATACTCTCCAAGGGCAGCCAAAATGTGAGTCAGTCAGAAGTCTCGCTGCCTTTTTAAAAAACAATGCACACAGGAAATGACCATCTTACTTACAAGATTAATCCATGAATGCAAAATGAGTTTCACTTTTAAAGAAATTTAATGCAAACAGATGCGTTTGAAATTTATCCTCTGTACAGAAAGAGTTACACATCACTGACAGCACATTCCTCCCACCATTAATTACAGATTGTTCTCCAAAGAAAGGTTTCCATAATGGTGAAATGGGATAGTGTGTGCGTGTCCAAGTTATTGTGTAATGTCACTTATTATAAACATTAACAGACAAACCAGAACATTTCACTTTAAAGTAAATCTTAGTGTAATCTTTTTTTTGCATGCCACGCCTTTCTTTTGCATTTCGAAAAAAAACAAAAAAAAACAGCAAAGAGAAAGTTCCCAGCCTGTTCGAGTGTTTAAAGCTGTTCAGAAAGTATATTATTATTATAATAAAAACATTCTGTAATGAATGTGCTTGTTCTAATAGTTATGGTTTCCATAGTAACAGCTCATTCACAGGAATCCAGGAACTTGGATGCTCCACATAAACGGGTTAAAAATGTGTTCAATCATTTATCTGTAAGAAGAAATTTACTCATCCTGTATGGAAGGAGTCTGCAGTGTCAGCGCTTTGTAGTTTGTATTTGAGAACATTGTAAGCTATGGTGTTTTTTTGTCTTATTAAGTTTATGAGAGAGTAGAGAGGCTGATGAAGGAACGACTGTTTATAGCTGCTATAATGTGAGAACGGGAACTAACTGGGTACTGGTCAGAATAGGAACTGGTCTGGGTCTAATGAGTTATGTGACTAATTCCCAACAACACACACACACACACACAGTGAACTCTGAATAAAATGAGTATATATGATTAATAATGAATAACAAATAAACAATGCAGGTCTCCAGCTGATATTCAACACAGTAGCAAAATTAACTAGGAATAAAACCACTACAGAAAGAAACACACAATCATGACATAGTAGTGAAGATCTCATGAATTTTTTCACTGATAAGGTTGAAAATATCAGATATGAAATTCAGGCTATTAAATTAAAACCAGACAGTATTATAACTAGACCTATAGATAATAATATACCAATATGAGATCAATGTTTACAGTGTTTTGCTCCACTTAGAGAGACCGAACTAGCTTCAATAATCTCTTCAGCCAATTCATCAACTTGCATACTAAATCCTGCACTGACATTTTTCCTTAAACAGATTTATCCTGGAGTAATTGAACCACTTTTAGATATAATCAATTCTTCCTTCAACACTGGATATGTACCCAAATCACTTAAATTAGCAGTTATTAAACCACTGATTAAAAAACCTGACCTTGACCCTGCTCAACTATCAAACTACAGACCAATATCAAATCACCCCTTCATCTCCAAGATATTAGAAAAGGTTGTAGCAAAGCAGTTATGCTCGTACTTACATAGGAACAACATTCATGAAATGTATCAGTCAGGATTTAGACCTCATCATAGTACAGAGACAGCGTTAGTTAAAGTAGTAAATGACCTCCTACTGACCTCTGATCAGGGTTGTGTCTCGTTGCTTGTGTTACTCGACCTTAGTGCAGCTTTTGATACTTTATATCATACTATTCTCCTTGATAGATTAGAAAATGTTGTTGGCATTAAGGGAACAGTCTTCTCCTGGCTCAGGTCCTATCTGACCGAGCGTTATCAATTCGTAGATGTAAATGGAGACTTCTCCACCCACACCAAGGTTAAATTTGGTGTTCCACAAGGTTCTGCTTTGGGCCCACTGCTTTTTACCTTCATATACTACCTCTAGGTCAAATTATTCGCAAACATGGAATTAGTTTCCACTGTTCTGAGGATGATACACAGCTGTATGTTTCAGCGAAGCCAGAGGACAGACAGCAGTTTAATAAAGTTGAGGATTGTGTAAAGGACATTAGGCATTGGATGTTAACTAACTTCCTTTTACTCAATTCTGATAAGACAGAAATACTTTTATTAGGATCATGTATAGCTAGAAATAAGCTCTCTGATCACATGGTTACTCTGGATGGTCTTTCTGTTTTATCATGTGCAGCAGTAAAAGACCTTTGAGTGATTATTGACTTATTGATTATTAGCCTGTCTTTTGATGCTCATGTAGATAATATTACTAGGGTAGCCTTCTTTCATCTTAGAAATATTTCTAAGATAAGAAACATATCACTACATGGTGCAGAAATACTAGCTCATGCTTTCATCACCTCTAGACTAGATTACTATATGCCGTACTGTCTGGATGTTCTAGTAGAAACATAAAAAAACACCAGTTAGTCGAGAATGTAGCTGCTAGGGTCCTAACTAGAACAAAAAAATATAACCATATCACCCCAATCTTATCCACACTGCATTGGCTCCCAGTAAAATCTCGCACTGATTATAAAATTCTATTACTAACCTATAAAGCACTAAATGGTCTCCCGCCACAGTATTTAAGCGATCTTTTGGTTTTCTATGATGCGCCATGCCTACTTAGATCAAAAGAAGCAGGCTATTTGACAGTACCCCGAATAGTGAAGGCTACAGCAGGGGATAGAGCTTTCACTCAAGAGTTCCACAGTTATGGAACAGTCCTCCAATTAGTGTTCGGGACTCAGACATAGTCAGTGTTTAAGACTAGGCTTAAAACGTATTTGTTCACTATAACCTACCCTGACTAGACCTTCTATTATGCTAATTCCCAGTCCTAATAATCTTTTCTCTCCCTCTCTCCTTCTGGCAAGCTACACATGGAGCTACACTTATGGAGATACTAGAGATCCTGATCCTTTCTTCTCTCCGGACCTGCCTGATCCATTTCGGATGTCCTACCTCTGGATGGAGCTCTCATCTACTCCAATTCCAGACTGCTGGGACTATGGCTTCTTCTAAGCCATACAGATTTCAAATAAATCAATAATAAACTCTTTCAGAATATCTGTAGTTACCCAGATGAGGATGGGTTCCCTTCAGAGTCTGGTTCCGCTCAAGGTTTCTTCCTCTTAAAACATCTTAGGGAGTTTTTCCTTGCCATTGTCACCACTCAGTTGCTTGCCCAGTTGGGATAAATTCGCACCTTTAATATCTGTATACCGTATTGATTCTTCTGTAAAGCTGCTTTGAGACAGTGTCTGTTGTAAAAAGCGCTATACAAATTGAATTAAATTGAATATTTAAGGTGATACAAGAATGGTTTAAAGCAGCACACACACACGTACATGCAATCAACTCACTGTATGTATTAGTGGTGTATCGTGGTACGATATGTATTGTAGGGCTATTTTTTTTAATGATATTACGTCTGTTTTATCCTATAACTTGTTTGTAGTCGCGTGATTCTGATGACGCGCAAAATTCAGATGGAGGGCAGGACGTAAAAAGCAGAATAGACGAGATGGAGGAAAGTCCATACTGTACTGGTTTAGACACTATTACAAGAGAAAGATATAAACAGAAAATCACAGCATATGTTGGATGTGATCCTTATAGTATGAAGAGGAGTGATTTTTCTACTGAACTAAAGTACTTGCCTGCCGTCGAGGTATAGAGATATAAGCAACTACCTTGTCCTCCAGACATCCTTCAACTCCAGAAAACAAATGAAAGTATACAAAAGTATGGAGGCATGCAACTCTTTTAGTGGTTAGGTCAACGACCTCGGTACCGAGGTGCGCCCCATTAATTATTGTTTGGATTTCACCCGGGTGAGTGGCATTTCTTTTTGTCCTGTGGATTAACCGAGCAACAGTCATTCAACGCTGCTGTGCCTCTCGATGTTAGCGTTACGTTTGCTTACTTTATGTTATTAGGCTAAACACTCTCAAAAGCATAAATCATCACCAAACAATTATTTTTAACTTTAAAAAAAGTATGGAAACAGCTAATGTTACATAAAAATAAACACAGCGTATGCAAGTTGTATTAACTTCCCTTTGTTTGAAATTTGTTAATTGTTTTGGAAATAAATCTGTTAATTTGATTTTCAGTTTAATTTTGTGTGTATGTGAATTGCTAGTACCCAGTATCAGTAGATCAGATATCAGATAAAACAAATCAGATTTTGGACCCTGTAACAAAAGGCAAAGAAACTGGAATTGAATTTGGAGAATACATTAGATTTTTGGAACTGGAAATAATTACATATAAAGAGGCTTGACTTTTTTTTTGTTAGGATTGTTTTCATTATATTTACACATTATTAAATTTATTATAATTATTACCCTACGTGATTTTGTGTGAAAGAGTTGAACTGTGAAGTGCTTTGGGTAAAAAACAAAAACAAACAAAAAAAAAGTATTAATCTCAGTCATGTTTCTTAATCTCATGTTTCTTATAAAATTGTATACTTGATAGTTTTCTATTACTGCACTCTACAACTTTATCTACCCTCTTTGACCATTTTATCAGGTTCTCCTACGATATTAGGTCACTTGTTATTTCATAACTTTGATGTCTTAACTGTGATAATGCAAATTCCCCCAGGTTACATAACCATTTAGGGAACTAAGTGTCAGACCTCTCCTGAAGAAAACACATGATGAGAACTGTTCTGTGTTCTCACCACACTGCAGGAACAGTTGCTATCTTGTAAAACAACAAGCAGTCCACACAGGATTTTGCTAAGGCTTGTTTTTGTGATTGTTGCAGCCAAAAATGCGTGATTTTGCTGCTGATTTTTTCAACATGTGATACAACGTGCAGAGGTTTTTGTGCTTTTTTGCAGAAAACACCTTGAATTGGCGAAATTGCAATTGCACAAATTTTTTTTGCATGATCTTTCACAGTGATGTTTGTTAAATGAGACCTTTTAGCTGTACTCATGTTCGATGCACGTGAATCGAAGGGGGCTTTGGCTGAATGCGCATTTTGATGCAGTCACATGGCTTGTTGTGATGACATCACATGATGCATATTATTCCAAATCTACGAAAAATCTGCAGCAATTTTGAAAATTGCAATCTCCTGCGATTTTTAAATGGTACATTGCAACAGTGCACAAGATTATACACATAACAGGGACAATTTCATACTTCAGCTCTTTTTGGATGGGATGAAATTTGCAAGATTTGCATGGAAATCTCGAGTTAGTCCATCATTTAAAGGCTCATCTGTGTTTTCTTTCCTCCCCAGTTGGCAAATAAATTAGCGTAATCATATGACCATTTGACCACATGACTTAAGCCATGATGCTGTATGTAGACAAAACAACATAGCAGAAACTGGTCCTGAAGTCTACAGTTTACCACTTTTAATACAGTTATACTAAACATTAGTGTTTCCCATTAATTACATAGACTCTGGTGGTGTGCTACAGTTTCATAATGAACTGAATATGTTTAAAATGTCTCACAATAATATAAAAGATCTCTGTTTTGTGCCGCTGCTTCGGCAAAGCATCCCTCACTCCAGTCAGACACTCCAACCTGTCAGTCAGACCACTACTAATAACATAAGCTGACCACAGAAGTTATCATTAATAATTAACATTAATCTAACGTTAGCTATGTCAAGTAACAATATTAGCTAACGACGTTAGCGGTCGAGCTCCTCGCTTATGTCGTTTGTATCCTAAACTAATAGAAAAGTACAAACCGTGTGCTCAAAATGCACCTTTCATATTCCTTCATTTAACTTTAAAAATGTACAAACTTTTCTTATTACCCCCGGACCCCACTAGAGGTGCACCCACCATAGTCACACAAAATCCTGTATGAAACATTGAATCATTATTGTATGTTTGTTATTCTGTTATTCCAGGAACTTTGTATCTGCAGTGAAAAAAAAAATTAAGAAAACCTTTTGATAAGTAGAACGGTCCAAACATCTGAGCAGTACTGTAAATCTATACCACTACAACTCTCCACCAAAACTGAAATGGTGTGTAAAAATAATTTCAGCTTCAATAACTGGCTTTTAAACAAAGCACTGGAGTGAGACATTAAAGACATAATGAAACACGAGCTGTAATAAATCAATACATTAATGAGACAAGGGTGCTTAATTAAATCTACCACATGAACAGAACTTCTTTTCCCACTGAGCTCATGTCTCTGGGAAGAACACTCCAGGCATGAAAAACTGACAAAAACAAATCAGATTTTCTAAAAAAACACTGTCTTCCATTACCTTATAAGCAAATGTACTGTAATGCATGGATAAGTACACTCCTTTCAAGATGCAATTTACTCTGAAGAGAAGTAAAATCTTTTGGTGTTAGAGTGGCAAACAATTGCTGCACTCACAAATAGTAAAGACCGATGTATTGTTTAACACTGCAATACCAGCATTACTATGAAGTTGAGTGAAGGGCTAGAACGGTACATAAGATTTTCTTTTGCAATAAATCAAGTTTAAATTTTAAAAATATATTTCCTAAAACACATATGTTTCTAAATTGATAGAAATTAAATCAGAGACTATTTTAACCTTTTTTAACCAATAGCATATATTAATGAGAATGAAGATGAGGAGTGAAATACAGTAACACTGCACGTTGTTAAGCATTAGTAATAATTCATGCTACTGGCAATGTAACACACACACACACACACACACACACTCCTTCTCAGGGCAGGAAAATTCCTTATACATGATCCTTCACTGACACTAATAGAGGCCACGACTCCTGCACTGGGGCTGACGGGCACGCCCAGAGGCCACGCCTCCTTCACTGGGGCTGACGGGCACACAGGCCATGCTTACATTCATAGTGACAGGCACACAGGCCATGCCCCTACTACACTGGGACAGACATATTTCCCCCTGAAATTGATGCTTCCTGTGTAATGGTGACATCCTGCATAACCTGAGAACCTGATGCAGGTTACACACAAACACACCTGGAACATCAACACACTGACAACAGAAAACTTGTCAGGTGAGATCGTCTCTACCTACAGGCTCAATGAGCACTTAACCAACTACCTGCCAATGGCAATAAATCTGCTTCTAACCATGAGAGAAATCAAGCAAACCTTGGCTATGTGCACACAATACTACACTGAAGAGGCAAAAAACACCGACAAATCATTCTACTTAGCTATTGTGATATACATCTACACATTTGAGTGAAGAAAAATTCCCAGATCCTTAGAATAGAGATTGTACAATAATGAGTAGTGACTAAAATACTTATTTTATTAAATAATGAAGCGTCATACTTTTTTTTAAAACCCATTCATAGTTAAATTTAACTAGGGCTGCAACAACTAACCAATGAAATCGATAATAATCAATAACGATTTTGATTGTGGATTAGTCTGTGGATAACATCTGGAGTGATTTTGAATAGCAGATATCAGTGTTAATCTAACAAACCACACAAGACTTCATAGTCGGGGTTCCCTTTAAACAAACATTTCTCCTTACATAAATCTTCACCATGTTGAACGAGTGTATCAGAGCTGCTGAAACAGAAAAGTAAATCAACACAAACACTCCAGTCTCACAAAAAAAAGCGCTTTCTGTTTCTGTTCATGTTCACGATCAGGAAGCTCAGTTTCACACCTGACTTGTGACAAGAAAGACGGGAAGGATGAGATGGTAATTATGGAGGAAAGAAACATTTAGGGAGACATGAGAAATCAAATGCTTGAGGTTTAAATAAAGCCCAAAATGACAGGGCATAAAAACCATGTGTGTTGTTGCTGTGAAAAGGCACAGACAAAAAATTAAATCAGCAGCATTATCATTTAAAGATTAATCTGGCCGGATATCATTTCACTAACACTATGAACATAGCATTTATTCATAATGTAGATCATTATCTTGATATAAACATATCTACACAGCACACCTGTAAAAGAGCTTCACAGCACACTTGTACAACTTCAGATCAGTAGTAACCAAATCTGCACCAATCACTATCTAATTCCTAATATACATCATGATATAGGTTCGCTCAAACACTTGCAGAAATACGGTACTGATTCATAAAAAAAACTGTTCTAGATACATGTATTTTATTTATTTTCTACATACATTTTCCAAGTTATTATACACACCCCCCTAACATTTGATTATATATTTTAATGTGACAACACACTTGTGAGACACTGAATAATATATACATATACATACACACACCACACACATATACAGACATAGTATCTCACAAAAGTGAGTACACCCCTCACATTTTTGTAAATATTTAATTATATCTTTTCATGTGACAACACTGAAGAAATGACATATTGCTGTTCATCACAGGTTGCCACTGGAGTCCTCTTCCACTCCTCCATGATGACATCACAGAGCTGGTGGATGTTCGAGACCTTGTGCTCCTCCACCTTCCGTTTGAGGATGCCCCACAGATACTCAATAGGGTTTAGGTCTGGAGACATGCTTGGCCAGTCCATCACCTTCACCCTCAGCTTCTTCAGTAAGGCAGTGGTTGTCTTGGAGGTGTGTTTGGGGTCGTTATCATGCTGGAATACTGCATATTTATCGGGCTCTGTTTCAGTATGTGACAGTACATGTTGGCATTCAAAATTCCCTCAATGAACTGTAGCTCCCCAGTGCCGGCAGCACTCACGCAGCACCAGACCATGACACTCCCACTACCATGCTTGACTGTAGGCAATACACACTTGTCTTTGTACTACTCACCTGGTTGCCACCACACGCGCTTGACAAGTTCTGAACCAAATAAGTTTATGTTGGTCTCATCAGACCACAGGACATGGTTCCAGTAATCCATGTCCTTAGTCTACTTGTCTTCAGCAGACTGTTTGCAGGCTTTCTTGTGCATCATCTTTAGAAGTGGCTTCCTTCTGGGACGACAGCCATGCAGACCAATTTGATGCAGTGTGCGGCGTATGGTCTGAGCACTGACAGGCTGACCCCCCACCCCTTCAACCTCTGCAGCAATGCTGGCAGCACTTATACGTCTATTTCCCCAAAGACAACCTCTGGACATGACCCTGAGCACATGCACTCAACTTCTATGGTCGACCATGGCGAGGCCTGTTCTGAGAGGAACCTGTTCTGTTAAACCGCTGTATGGCCTTTGCCAAGACCCTGACATTGAGCTGCAGCATGGTGGCCATCTTCTTATAGCCTAGGCCATCTTTATGTAGAGCAACAATTATTTTTTTCAGATGCTCAGAGAGTTCTTTGCCATGAGCTGCCATGTTGAACTTCCAGTGACCATTATGAGGGAGTGTGAGAGCGAAAATGGCTAATTGAGCCCAATTTGGACATTTTCACTTAGGGGTGTACTCACTTTTGTTGCCAGCGGTTTAGACATCAATGGCTGTGTGTTGAGTT
>JAFFST010054136.1:17207-34176 GCA_022414735.1 Noturus placidus
TGAAAATTGATGCCGTAATATATGGACGACCCCTTGGAACATTGTGCTGATTTCATGTTGATTTGTAATTAGACTTTTTTAAATACGTTTTCCGTATTTCCTGCTGAATGTCTATATGCTTAAATGTGTAAATATGTAAATAAGGCATGATTTGAGATGTTTAGATGTTCATTTAGTGGATGTTCTGTGGAACTCACCATGTGTTGCCTGATGCATCTTGCGTCCCAAAAGCACTGTAAGATCCATCACGGTGTTTGTACGTCAGCTCTCTCTGATATCCTGAACAGACGATGGGACACACAAAAAGTTGTGTAAATTATTATGCAATTAGTTGTAACCTCATTTTATCCTTGTTTATTTATTGCCAATTTCCAAACACCGGATAACTCCACCAATTCACTAAATCCCCGAGAGTCAGAGGGGGGTTTTGAAGGGATTGGACTCGCTTTATTAAGATTTTATATTTGATAAAGAAAGAAAGGGACGACAATTATGTCATTAGACATACTAAATCATTTTAACACGTAATGATAAAGTAGTGAAATATGCAATACCAGACACTTCAGAAGGCCACTTGCTGAACACCCCCACAACGGGTTCCATAGCATTTCTTCACTGTTAAAAAGCTGAGAATTTTGCACTCTCGTTTAAATGTATAAATTGCCTTATCTTTCATTTGGTGCACTTTCAGTGATCCTCGAATCTACAGTGAGGTGTCCTCACCGCTCACGAGGTAGGTCACGGCCTTGCTCCTGATCTGGGGCGTGAGCTGGTTGGTGCGCTCCAGGTACTGCAGGATGTAGATGTTGGGGGCGAAGCGCCCCATGTTCTGCTCTCCACAGCCGAACGGCTTGGCAAGGAGACTCGGCAGGTTCTGTAGAGCTCGGCCCATCAGATCTCCTGCAGAAAGTCCATATTAGCATTGCGTTATCATTTGTCTTTAATTTTGATTGAACTGCGATTAATGAGTATCACAAAAGCGGTGTCCTCGGTGTCTCTGTGCATTTGCTTGATAAACATGACCTGATAATATTATGCATGCCACGCCCCTTAGAAAAAGGATCAGTGGTGTTTGGTTTGTCTCTGGTGGAACTCTTAAAGGTCATTTGGTTTCTATCTTACTGAAGGTTTTAATTTCGAAAGTGTACAATTTTTTTAAAAAAATAACAATGTTCTTGCATTTTATGCGATAAAAAGTGATTGATAATGATGAATCATGCATAATTTAATCAATGACGAACAAAATGGTATTCACGTTAAAGTTCAATCTATAACAATATCCTCTTCACACAGGATTTTCCTCATTTATAAACTTACCTTGATGCCATAAATGTATCAGAATGATGTACAGTGATGAAATGGAAGCAGGTCGATGACTCACCCAGCACAGAGAATGAGGCCTTATCCGAACCATGCACGACATCATTAGGCAGGGTTAGTGAGACCCACTTATCCACCAGACCTTTTAACAGAGATACAGAACCATGGGATTAAATGAGATACACACTGTACAGAACCACTGCTGAGTGCCTTCATTCCACCGGATTCAGGAATTCTGAGCAGTGAAATCACAGACTGTACAGGACTGACTCTACAAGACTGGAATTAGATGTCCATGTTCTGGCAAAGTCCATGAAACCTGTTTCAGGAGATCTACCTTCCTCTAAAGCAGGGGTCTTCAACGTTTTCCAGTCCAAGGACCCCCAAACTGATCACGAGATGGAGTGGGGACCCCTAATTATATATATTGTATGAAATTGTGTTATATCAAACTGGTACCAAAACTTTCGCGACCTCCATGCAGTTCCTCCGCGGACCCCCTGTTGAAGACCTCCGCTCTAAAGTTCAGTTCCAGCCCAAATCCAACAGAACTGATTGATAATCAACAGTTAAGATTGAAATGGGCGTTCTTCACTGTGATGTACAGTATAAACAAGGTGAAAGAATAAGGTGTGTCTCACCTGATGGGCAGAGAAGCTCATTGTAGCGTTGACACTTTTTGATTCCTTCAGCCTGAAAAAATGGCAGCAGAATAAAAATAAAATTATTATTCATTATTTATTTATTTTTTTAAATATAATAATTATTAGAAGTAATAATGTCTTCACCAGCACTGGCAGTTTTTTAATAACCGAATGGATGCGTCCCTTCTGTGGTACAGTAACTGGTCTCTTCCCACACAGAATCGACGACTGCACCGCTTCCGCTGTCACCTGGACATTCCTCTCTCCTATAACACACACACACACACACGCACAAAACTACAGTTTATTCTCAATAACAAACCTAATGTTAATCCCCTTTTCCAAATCTACAGTACCACAGAAAGGTGTTTTCTTAATGCACTTTAATCCACACATGACACACGAATACATGTGAAAAAATAAGTACACCCCATGGAAATTATTGGCTTTTTTTTGACATATTCGGACAAGCTAACATTTGATCCTCTATCAAATGAATAAATAGTATAGAATTAATAGATCCTATTAATAACAGTGATACTCGCTATCAAATGACATACAATTGACATTTTGTAATACTTTTCACAATTTAAATTAACAACAACAACAAAAAAAGAAACAGATGGAAAAAGTCACATGGAAAAATTAAGTACACCCCTGCATTTATCACACCTGAAATCCATAAAATTTGAATCAGGTGTTGAAGATTGGATGCCAGTGATGAGAACCTGATCATCATGCCAAGATCTAAAGAGATTTATAAGGGATTTAACCTCAAACCAGCCCATCTGGCACCAACAGCCATGCCACAGAGATCACATGTTTCCTCATGTTTGATGTAGACATTACCTGAGGCTCTTGACCTGTATCTGTGTGATTTTATGTATGAGACTCTAAACCATGTGCATTAATATTATGATTTCAACCCTAATAGTCTTCTCTCTTCTGTGAATGCTTTTCAATAGATGTTAGACCACGGCTGTGAGGATTTGAAATGCTGGAACAGCTTTGGTCCTCTTAGTTCCAGTGAAGGTCCATTGTAAAGGTAGAGCATACAAAGACTAAACACTTCTAAACGATTTTGTGCTTCCAACATTGTGGCAACAATTTGGGGAAGAACCATATATGGTCATGTGTCCACATACTTTCTGCCATATAGTGTAGCACCATAGAAAATTGTGTGAGAAAAAATGGAACTATAACATGATCCCACTGATGTGCACAATTGTCTGTTCAATTGTCTATTAATAAATACGTTTTAAAGAAAATGACACTTTTATTCATTTATATCATTCAATTACACTGAGCTTTAAGTTTTAAAGTTTGACGTACCCACAACCAGTGCTGTGAGGGTCCAAGAGAAGGTCCAGCTCTCATCGGCACACAGACATTTTGTGTAGTGGCAGCCGTTACACTTTTTCGCTGCGAACCATTGTGAGTTGGCCAGAGTCACTTTCACCTTTAACACAGAGAATTGAAAACTTAACCCGTATTCAAGGAAAAGCTGCGTGACCAGCGTTACTGACTCCATCCATCCATCCATCCATCTATCCTCTACTGGTTACTCTTTTATCAGGGTCACAGGGGAACCTGGAGTCTATCCCAGGGAGCATCGGGTACAAGGTGGGGTTAAACCCTGGACAGAGTGCCAGTGCATCGCAGGGCACAATCACATACACACTCACCGGAGTACCCGGAGGAAACCCCCAACACACGGGGAGAACATGCAAACTCCACACACACACGGCTCTGGTGGGACTCGAACCTCGGACCCTGGAGATGTGAGGTGGACGTGCTAACCACTAAGCCACTGTGCGCCCGACCGTTATTGACTCTTTTCAGAGAAAACTAACTAACGCCTGAGCAAAAGTCACTAGAAGTCAGCAGATGATGTGGAGGTATCTCGATCATCTATGAAGCTAATCGTGTTTCACGAATAATGATTTTCTGAAGAAGTGCGCTGGTCGGAATATCTATGTTGATCAGTGATTTGTCATTGGGAAACAATGGTGACTTTTCATTGCTTATTAGTAACAATAGTGTGTGAGTTGCTAATGTGGGGTAAAAGGCTCAGCTTTACTGCTATGCTATTTTAAAAAAATCGTAAATGGGTTTAAGTAATCAAATCTAGCAGCATTTCTAAGCTTGGAAATTTCTGTTTGCAGAAACTGTTGAGGAAATATAAACCTATATGAATGTCATGTTCTCTTACTGCTTGATTCTGTAGTACACATACTATATGTGATATATGTTATCATTAAAACACACACGTCAGCTCACCACTATACAGCTGTGGAGGTGGTTGACGACGGTGGCTTTAAGGGGGAACACTTCTCGTACGATGACGTTGTTTGGCACGGTGAGGGTGACAGAGAAAGGCCGGACGGCTTTAAGATTAGTGTCCGGTGCGACTCCGAACCCAACAGGTGATGTACAGAATGCGCCAGCCTGCCATGTAGTCCTGGAGTCTGGGACTGTTTTACTGATGTTTATCGCTCCAGATTTACTGCAGAAGCAATAACAACAAATCAATTAGTGAAGAAAAATGACTGAATTAGAAAGTAAATCCACTTAAAGCAACATACACACCTGACTGAAACGAGATCCCAGATCCATGTCTCTGGGGAATATTTGTGGATGGTAACAACTGGTTTGTTTGACCTCGAGCCAATTGAAATGGAATCTTTGGAATGAAAACTGTCAACCATCTGTTGAGGCGCTGCAAGTGGGACAAAATGCGGGGCTGGATGTGAACATGCATTCAGTTCCATAAACAGTGTGGAGATTGAAATTATATAGTGGTTAAATAAATAAATAAATAAATAAATAAATCATGACAAGTACTGACGTTCAGCTTTAATTTGAAGGTAATTTAAAGGGCATGTACGGCTGTCAGTGTATAGTGGCCATTGGAATCCTTGTATTGATGGGATGGGTTCCCTTTATTGATGACGAGACTGCTGAGAAAACAGCAGGATGAACGCTGAAGTGTATACGGCTATAGTATATGCTTGTTCAACCAAATGCTTCAAAACCCAGTTCACGGCAGGTGGGCATTGATCCGAAGCATTCCAAAGTGGAATGTTCTGCAATGGCCAAGTCAATCATCTGACCTGAATCTACCTGATCTGCATTTGATATGCTGAAGGTAAAACTCAAGATTAAACACCTCAAGAACAAGCAGGAAGTGAAGACAGCTGTAGTAGGACTGGTAGAGCATCACTCAGCAGATCATCACCAGGGTTAAAGCCCAGCTTCTGGTTATGGCTATATTACCTTATCTTAAATATACTCCAAATAATTAATTAATTAATTAATTCCAGAGCTGAAATCCTGTACTTTGACCTTATATGTATGATTGACTTGCAACTCTGCTGTGGTAGACAGCTTAAAGAACAATAACTTTGCCAATGTGGAGATATTTAAGGACTTGACTGGAACCAACATGTATCAAGAGAAAGAGAAAATTTGACTGTGTAAAAACACTTACCATTTAACCACAACCCATTTATACAAGGTTTCCGTATATTCACGTTGGTGAGAATCTTGAGTCCAATATCCTGAGAGAACAAAGGAACACTTTCACATACTGTGAGGGAGATACGTATCGAACGCGTCAACATTTCCAATGAGTTTATTCACAGCAAGTTCTCACCAGACTTCTGCGTACATGTACATTACAACGACCGAGACGATAAAGTACTAATAAAGCACTACTATTAATTAACATCCTTTGACCAATCAGAAGACAGAATTCAGAATGTGATGTACTGTAGAACTGATCAGCGTTACTCGCCAGATAACAATCCTACACTACATTGTACGTTTAAGGGGGGAAAATGTCTTACTTTAAAGGTGTTGTACACGTCCACCTTTCCAGAATTCGGAAAATAAGCAGTTGATGTTCTTTGCGCTAACGCTGCAAGTCGGATATTCCTCATGGGGGGGATGCCCCAGCAATGTTTTGAATTGTCTTCAATGACTCTGGACGGATATCCTGATAATATCTGTACAGGCAGCATGTTGAACACCTGGAATAAACAGATGTGACATCATTCTTCATAAAAACTGGTATTGTGATCTCTTTGATCCTAACATTGTAAAATGATCCATTAATAAATACTATAATAGTATTTTTAATACTTTAAGCAACAAGTACAGATGTAAAAAAAAAAAAGTAAATACAATTTCAATTAAGAACACATGCAAGTTATTAATCAGACTTAAGACAAACTTAAAAATAAAGAAATGAATAAATAATTTAAACGACAATTGGCCAATGAGAGTAATTGCCCCCCCCCCCCTTTAACCTTAACAGGACAGCATTTCTTGCCTACAGATTTATTAAGTGACTCGTGAAGGCTTTTGAAACTTAAGATATTAAATTCTGATCTTCAGTGATTCAAAATTCCACCTCATATTTTAGGTATAGAGGCAACTACAGTTGAAAATACATGCAATTTCTATTTGTATGTTTCTTTGATACAACAAATGGAAGAATAGTTGTCTATTCAATCTTGACAGAAAATGATGTTAAATAATATATAATTGGAAAAAAAAAAATGAAGATTAAAAAACAGGTCCGGGCGCACGGTTGCTTAGTGGTTAGCACGTCCGCCTCACACCCCCAGGGTCCGGGGCTCGAGTCTCACCAGGGGCCGTGTGTGGGCGGAGTTTGCATGTTCTCGCCGTGCACCGGGGGTTCCCTCTGGATACTCCGGTTTCCTCCCCCAGTCCAAACACTTGCATGTTAGTCTGATGGGCGTGTCTAAAGTGTCCGTAGTGTATGAATGGGTATGTGAGTGTGTTTGTGATCGTGTCCTGTGATGGACTGGCACCCTGTCCAGGGTGTACCCAGCAATGGACGGATGGACGGATGGACAGACGAATGAACGGACGGATGGAAAAACAGGTCTCCTTTGGGATGTAATTGACTGGGGAAAAAATTAAAACTAGCAGCAGCACACAGTGAAAGCGGCACTTGAATAAAGTGTCCTTTGAGTACGCCATTCTCGTCTTTTCCCAACACTGCTTTGCAGCTGTGCCTGCCCAATATGAAGCCACTCCAGTGGTATAGTGGTATAGTGCATATCTCAAAGCACAGCAATCCTTACCTTGAGACCTGCTTTGGGTGGACTAGTATAGTTTTTAAAAAATACCCATATACATGTGAATGGGCCTTTAGTTTCAAGTATGAGCTGTACCAGTTCTTGGAATTGAACATACAGCAGTACATTAAAAATGACTGAACTCGAGGACATGTCAGTTAGAACGCACCGATTGGATGGTGAGCTCGTTCTCTGGTTGCAGCAGCAGAAGATTCTGATCTATTGCCCTCACTGAACACAGCGAACCTGGAACGGATCTCAGCATCAGTGACACCTTAGCACCAGGAAGCTCCGTAGGATGTGAAAACTTTAGAGACACCTGAAAGACCACACACACACACACACACACCAAAAAATCATATTAAATAAATAAATAAACAAACAAACAAACAAACCAAGAACCCAGGAGTATTAATTTATCAAAAAACAAGATAACAGATAAATGGTGGCAGTTAGGTGAAATGGCAGTTGGGTGGCAGACGTGTAACGAACAATCTCCGACTAACTAAAATCCTGGAATGAAAACTGACTTTGGGACTGTGATATGTTCAATAGGAACGTATGGTCTGGAAATCATGTCATCAGTAGTTGAAGCAGCTGTCATTCTCACAGAGGGATCTTCTGACTCAAGTGATAAGTATGACAGAGCTAGAATGCTGTGGTCTGTCGGACAGCTTGGAATGGAAAAAGGCTTTCAGGTACGAATAATAACTTTCCCTGTATGCTTTGACAAGTGCCAGGAAGTGTTGACCTTCCATCCATCCATCCATCTTCAACCGCTTACTCCTTTTCAGGGTCACGGGGGAACCTGCAACCTATCCCAGGGAGCATCATTATTGGGGATATTATTGAGTGATGGAAGGAGCCTAATGAGGAACGTCTTACCCAGTTGACATTTTTGCACCAACCATGCATTATGCTATTTATCCCAATCCCTGTCATAATTTTGAAATGAATCTCTGTCTGCCAGCCTGTCTATGTGGAAAAATGTATGGTATGTCTACAGATCTATTTGGAAAGTGGAATTTCATTGAATGTTTTGATATGTAGGTATGTAGGTTCATTTCTGACCTTGTTAGCCAAACAAAGCTGAATGGGGTAGTTCATGCTGTCCGCCATGATCTCATCACTGGGAAGGACTGTGTACAGAACCACCTGTGCATACGGCGTCATCTTTAGCATCTTGTGCAGAGTAATCAAAACGTTGCCCCTGTGTTCTGCAACAAAATAGATACATATTAAGAGTCCATGTGCATTGGCCACGAACATAGCACCATTAAGAGATCCATATCCATTCTCGAATTTCCCCCTGGGGGATCAATAAAGTATCTATCTATCTATCTATCTATCTATCTATCTATCTATCTATCTATCTATCTATATAAGGTGGGGAAAAAAGGATTGAAAATAGATTCCGATAAGAATGTCTGCTACATAGCTAAGATAATGTTTTCCAGCACTTTTCATTACAAAATGATATTGGTTTAATAAGTTGTGGGGAGTTTGGTGTTGATGGATGGTGTTGCTGGATGGTGTTGATGGAAGGTGTGATGGAAGGTGATGGAAGGTGTTAATGCACCTTTTCCGGGGTGGATGGTTTTTATGATATGTCCTTGCTGAACCAAATGTCCTTTATTCATCACCTAGACACAGTAAAATTGAGACGCATAAATTGTAACGTATTAAATTATATTTCTGGGTAAAAGAAAACAAAATCAACCTTGATGTTTGAAACTTGTAACAAGTCCTTCTAAATGAAATAATGAGTCTTTGAGTAAGTCCTCATTTTCAGTTATACTCATGAATAAGCATCACTTAAATTCATACAGTAAAGGTATGTTTCATGCTGCACTGTTTCTTGATTCTAATCCCATGTTATAATGTCCTAGTGAAAGCCAAACGCACCATGTAGTAGAAGGTTAAGGTCTTCTGGTCTTTTCTGAGTGCGCTCTGGTGTATCAGGTACTGAGCCTTGATGACGGCATTTTTACTGCAGCTGAAAGGCAACCAACCGGGGTCCAATTTAATAAAACTCTTGCTCTTGGAGTAAAAAGGCTGAAGATTGAGGTAGGCTGTGGGGTAATATGGTACGAGGTGCTTCCCCCCATATAAACGTTGTCTTCTAGGCCTTTGATACTTGGCCTATGTGAAAGAAAAATAGAGAAAAAATTAAGCGCTCACTATATATATATATATATATATATATAATATTCATTTGTGAGGGTTTTTAGAAAGGAGAAAACAAAGACTCCGCCCACCTCTAAAGTGACCTCCTCTGGACCCCATGGTCGAGTATCGAGGGAAAACTGCGCGATCCCTTTGTTATTTGTAACCAGCTTGTGGACTGAATGTTTATTATCAGCAAAACTTGCAGTCAGATAGACTACTTTCTTTCCTACAGGATTGGACTTTGGGTTGATCACTTTAATCTAATGAAAAAGGACCGGAATAACAGAGGACAACGTCAGAAATGAAAACATCAAATCAATTCATTTGTCATGGACAGAAGAAAATCGCACAAAATACTGCAACGTACTTTACACAATATTAAACAGCATGGATTGAATCATGTAGTAAACCAGCCTACTTGATTTTAGCTAGCTAGTTAGCATACTCATCTACAAGCTTTCCATGCACAACATAAACGTTATCCAAACATTATCTAACCTTGTAGTGACTTGGAGTACTGGACTTAAATGCATTAGTAAATAGTTCACCTAATGTAGCAAACATGTCTAGATTTTAAGAAAACAATGTGGTATTCAGGCTAAGATGATCACACTTTCTTGGCGTGCTACATAAAGAAAGATTGCTAGAAAAGTTACTAGTTTAGTGTATGTTTAGCCAAGCCGATATCAAATGCTTATGAAAACAATTGATATTAATGACCTTTCCTTCATATGCCATTCCAGGTTTAAACGCTGTTGGTGAATCCTCAAATGAAAGCGTGACCATCTTAGTTGTTATAGGAGAGCTGCTGGAACCATTCACATTCACGCCTACAGGACAAACACAGAGTTAACACAACCCTAAAATGACAGTGCTGGTTAAAATAGAGCTAAGAATGTCATGTAGTTAACAAGTGACATCATTGTGCCATTTGGAGAATAACCGAATACACACTGTGCACCTCAGAAGACATTGTTGAAGACACTGTAACAAGTTCATTTTCACCTTTAGACCTTTTCGCAGAGGAAGAAATTCATAATCTGGCAATTTAGTTCAAATTAGTTAAAAGGTCTAGAATTAGGCTTCAGAAATGTCGTTCTGCTTGCCAGTCGTCAATATTCAACAAAAGTACTTGCATCATGCTTGCAGTTTTTGGTCAAAATGACCAACACATAAAAAGTGTTAATATAAAAACATGTATTTGTATAATAATAATGATGACATTAATAGTAATCTCTAACCAGTTCCAGATTCTTCCACTTCACACTGAGCTGTGATTGAAGCTTCATAGCGTGAATCGTTTAATGCGTAATGTTTCAGATTTAAGATGTGTACTCCACAGCCGATCTTGTCAAGCTAAAGAATAAAAAGCAGTTATTCAATGAAAACATGAGCAAGAAAGATTTATCAAAGACAATTCCAGGATTGTAAAATAATCACATCCAGAAAGAATCCACTGAGCAACATACAATGAACCGGTCGGCCAAGGAAAGCAACAGCTAATGACAAAAACAGTGTGAGAGCTGTGAAGAAAACTCCACAAACAACAGGAAGTGACATCACCAACTACGTCCAGAAGTTACGGCTGAAGGTATCACAAGCCACAAAACTTTGGATCAGAGGGCAATAGCACAAGATATAAAAATATAGGGGCCATAGCAAGCTAGCACCTTGCATGGCAGCTCTGCTACCATTAGTGTGTTAGTGTGTGTGTGTGTGTGTATGTGTGTGTGTGTGTGTGTGTGTGTGAGTGAGTGTGTATGTGAATGGGTGAATGAGACACAGTGTAAAGCGTTATATAAGTGAAGCGCTATCTAAGTGCGCCAATTATCCATTTCCCGGTGAGAATCATAAAGCCATGATGGAATTTGCAAAGAAATACAGAGATGAGCCTTGAAGGTCTTGAACCAGGATGAACTTCTACCAAAGTGATTGAAAGAAAGGATCATGCTTATGATCCAAAACACACAAGCTCATCTGTGATACATGGTGGAGGTAGCGTCATGGATTGGGCTTGCATGGCTGCTTCTGGGACAGGCTCAGTCATCTTTATTCATGATGTTATCAGCAGAAGAAGGGTTAGTTTACACGTACATTTTGTCTGCCAATTTACAAAATAATTCTGCAAGAAGAACGTCATCATGCAGCCAGTCAATGATCCAAAACACACTTGCACCTCAACAAAGGGCTTGATCAGGGGGAAGAGTGAAAGGTTTTAAATTGGCCAAGTGAATCACAGTCACAAGAACAAAGTAGCTCACCAACACTACTCATGTGTTGGTTAATGTTTATTTTATTATTGTATCCCGCTGAAAACAAAGGGAAGTACAGTCTAAAATGCAAAGCAATAAAGTAGACTATGTCTAAAAGAACATATGGCCTGCACTTATATAGCGCTTTACACTGTGTCTCATTCACACACACACGGTAGCAATTTGGGGTTCAGTGTCTTGCCCAATAACACTTTGGTATGTGGAGTCATGTGGGTCCGGAATCAAACCGCCAACCCTACGATCAGTGGACAACCCGCTCTACCACCTGATCCACAGCTGCCCCATGGCAGATAAACAACACTTTCGGGGGTTTTACAGTTCACAGACATGCTATGGTCATGTGACATATGGTCATGTGTTGAGTCTTTATGAGTGTGTAAGAGTTTCACTAACAAGTATTTTTTGTTGATTTAACAGTACAAATGACTAACCTGCATTTCGATCTTCCTGCAGATGTTGGGTGGTGAGATTCTTGGCGGGAACCACCAGTACCGGTATTTATAACTGACATGGCAGATGGTGGCCTTCACCGTCCCATTCACCGGCTTCCCATATGCATATCTGTCGAGAATGGACAAATAAAAATGGAATATGGACTGTATTAGCTTATAATGACCGGTTTTGTTGGTAAAATGACTCGTTTTAAAATGACCAAAGTGAAAAAATCGAAAACGCCCACGTATTGTAATTCCACCATGAATTTCCGAGCTTGGTAAAAATGTTTCCAATAATGATGATTCAAGTGAGATTAACATCGCAGTGACTATTTTAATATGTTAAACTTCCAAAAAATCAGAGTATGGAGTGATGGAACAGAACATTAAATAGTGAACACTCACCTTGCACACACTTTCAGTGTGGCGTATTTGTCCAAGATGGTTATAACTGGTGGAAGCTGGACCGTCACATCAAATGCCGGCGGAACTGTAACCAATGGTGTAACACAGCATTAAAATGCAGTAGTTTCCAGTTAGAAAGATATGCAAGATATTTTCATTTTCCATCCATCCATCCATCTTCTGTACCGCTTACTCCTTTATTAGGGTCACGGGGAACCTGGAGCCTATCCCAGGGAGCATGGGGCACAAGGCGGGGTACACCCTGGACAGAGTGCCAGTCCATCACAGAGCACAATCACACTCACAATCACACACACAATTTAAATGATAATATCTGCAGCAATAAAAGGGGTCCAAGCACTTCCTCTTGGCAGTTGATATTGTTTGCGTCACTGTTTTATGTCACACATTGTGTGCAATTCTTTTATGTGAAAGTGCAGAATGTTTCTTATTGAGGTTATTAGAAATCACCGTTACATAATTAGCAAAGGCTATGTCCAATGTGTTGCGATGCAGCTTACAGTAGGTTATGGACTCTGAACTGCTAGATGTCCAGGTGGAACCAATGTGAGCTTTATATATTTAAGGTGCAACAATAGTAATAATTTTACCTTCCCAAATGTTATTTAGTTGTAGTCATCCATTTTTAATATTGATATTTATATCGTACATTTCATTTCACTGTGTTGAGTCAGAGCGATATGAAGGACACAATCAAGCGAAATAACATATTTTTTATCAGTGTTCATCAAAACATTATCACTAATGTATCGATTAGATATATTTGGTATTTTAAGTACATTAATAATAACTGAACCTGACCGTAGTCCTTGACTTGGAAGGTTTGCGTGTGTTCGTTTTTTTTCTCATCCCAGACGGTGATGATATAAGGTCCTTGTGTGGCCTCAGAGTTTATAGGATACGACCGATCCACAAGACCGCTGTGTGTGGAGACGTTCAGCCACTGACCAATGCGGTTTGAGCTCGGGTCCTGAAAAAAAAAAAAACAATCAATCAATCAATCAATCAATCAATAATGAATCATTAATGAGGAAATAACATGCTTCAATGTTTATCCTATGTTCCCTGGGACCTTAAAATAAGAACAGGAGATGAAATGTAATTTAAAGGTAATACAAATGCCCAGTTAGTAAGTGATGAATCTTTCTCATGGCACAGTACCTGCACTTCTATCGCCCGAAACTGAAACAAAAAGAATAAAAGAGCTCTCATAATCACATTAAACATACAGTAAATGTATATCAGTAGCACTTTCTACGAATCTTTTATTCATAAAACTAATTCATAATTCACATATAATTCCCTGTAATTTCCTGGAAGCACTTTATAAATTCCTCTCAGAACAAATAAAGTATCAGCGTAATATTAACTCATTGATGATTACAATGGCCATTTATTCATGTATTTGTTTATTTATTTATTACATGCCTTAAATGTGCATTATATATATATATATATATATATATATATATATATATATATATATATATATATATATTTCTAGGTTTCTTCAGTAATTTTGCTCTTTGTTTTATCAGTGTCACCAAATTCAGTGTCGATGAGATGATATTGTTGGTTTAATGACTTTATCTGACTACATTGATAGAAAGTGCTCCTGTATGTTGTAGGTGAGGAACTGATAAACATTTTCAAACCGTCTGCTCGTGGGTGAGGAAATTGGTGTCCAGAGAGACGATGCGGAACTTCACTGCGGGGGACAAATGTCATCATTTACAGAGTAACTGGTATTGAAAGGCAGATGTAGACGTGACAACTCAAGTTCTAACACTGACACACACATAAAAATACAAAAAGGACTGGAGAATTGGGAGAATAAAGGGACCTGAGGAAAGCGATAGTGTCCATGCAAGAGATTAAGCTGGAGAATGTACGGATTCAGCAGCGCTGATAATAATGCAAACTCAAATCACAGGTTTATATTTATGTGCCCGTTCTAATATATCAGTTCTATCTTAATTTACAGTATTAATAATAATAATAAACAAAAAAATGTTACTTAACAAAGAAAAACAGAAAGATTGAGGGGACGCCTGATCTAATGTCATTACATTTACTCATTTAGCAGACGCTTTTATCCAAAGCGACTTCCAAATGAGACACACTCACACACCAATGGGAGCAGAGCTGCATGCAAGGTGCTAGCTTGCCATCGGGGGCAACTTAGGGTTCAGTGTCTTGCCCAAGGACACTTCGGCATGGGATCACCCGGGCCGGGATTCGAACCAACAACCCTACGATTAGTGGATTAGTGTACACCCCGCTCTACCCACTGAGACACCGCCGCCCTATGATGATAAGAATGAAGAACCCTGGTTCAGGGTGGGCTACCTGTTTGTCCTGCTTTGTAGATGGGTTTGTCTGTCTGAATGATGATCAGATCTGGTGGAGGTATAATGAGGATCTTTTTGTCCTTTTTTAGAAGAGTTTTGGACCCTTTAATCTGAATCTTTATACAAGCCACTGATGTCACCCGTACAACAGGAACCTGTTAGAAAAAAATGGATGATAATAATAATAATAATAATAATAATAATAATAATAATAATAATAATAATAATTTCTAACATTTATTAATTAATAATGCACTCACATTTTGATAATAAAATATAAGTGATGTATTAGTAGTAGTAGTTTAAGCAGTAAATATTCACTAGGCTTTCCATTGCACTGTTAAGACTGTTACACTACACAGATCTGACCTTAAATGGGACACAGCGGTGATATTCGTGGCTGATAAACTTTTCCTTCAGAAGAATAGCACTCTTGTTAAGCTCCATGGTCACCACTAGGGAAACAGTTTCAGAGGGGTCGACCGTAACACATAGCGTCTCTGTAGTGCCCCCTACTGCCTGAGAGGTCACAGCCAACAAGTAAACACTGAAAAGAAAAGACAGAAAAGACAGCAAATGAATTAGTATTTCTATGCAGTGATGCTCTGTGCTAGTGTTCCTGGTGGTCTTTTAACATTTTAATAAAATAGAACTGTAGAACCAGTCTCTCTTTGTATTCATCAGTGCGGATCAGCATGAATAATGTTACTGAGAGTGAGACTCCTCAGGAAAATGTGGCGTGAAATACAGAGGGAATGAAAAAGATCCTAAAATGAACACGAGGTTCTGAATATAATAATATACATAACTATTTGAACAAGAAATTAAAACATAGTCTGTTTTTTTAATGTATTTATTTACTTACTTAATTATTCGTATTATTATTATCATTATCCATCCATCCATCTTCAACCGCTTATTCCATTATCAGGGTCACGGGGAACCTGGAGTCTATCCCAGGGAGCACCGGGCACAAGGCGGGGTACACCCTGGACAGAGTGCCAGTCCATCACAGGGCACAAGCACATACACACTCACACACACCCATTCATACACTACGGACACGTCAGACACGCCAATCAGTCTACCATTCTGATTGGACTGGGGAGGAAACCGGAGTACCCGGAGGAAACCCCCGACACATGGGGAGAACATGCAAACTCCGCACACACATGGCCCTTGGCGGGACTCGAACCCCGGACCCTGGAGTTGTGAGGCAGACGTGCGCCCTATTATTATTATTATTATTATTATTATTATTATTATTATTATATTTTCTGTACGTTTAGCAAATATTTAACAAAGATTAACGCAGTAGGTTATGAACGTGCTCAGCTTTGGTCTGGGGTAAGTAGTGCGTGTCCAGCATGCTGTTAATCATCAGGAGCTTCACACCGAGTATGACGTGGCTATTTAAAATGGGAAATGTGTAATAAGTGTATTAATAAGTGAGAAAAACTATAAAATGCAACATTCATGCTACATATATACACACAATCTATATATCTATATACAGTGTAAATGAATACACTGATAATTACATGGACCCTTCTTCTTTTTCTTCTTTTTTTTAATGAAGTCAAACAAACCACAGTTTACTACTCAGCTTAAAGAATCTGCAGATGGACAGCTTTGGCATTTCTTCTGAGGAAATAATAATCAAAAGAGAGGAAATCTAAAGGATCTTACGTGTCACTGGATGTCACCTGTGGCAGGATGCTTGGCAAAAGCAATAAAAGTGATGAAATCACTCCATATGGGCCCATCCTGGAACAGAATCAAGCACAGTCATACCAGATAAGATGATCTTACAGCCCTTGTATTTATTAACCCAAACCCCACCCACAAATGTTTGGAAGGTTCTTACTGGTCCGAAGTGTGTTTTGTGAGCATCACCCTCTTGTATCACTTCTTTCAGCCTTGGACTGCGTGTAACACATCACATGCCTCATCGTATCGGTTTAATTTTAGTTATCATTAGTTATCATAGTTTATTCATTTAAATAAAACATTCGATAAAAAAGAACTAACAGTTTCACACAGGAATGTAGAACAGAGATAAATTCATTTAAACAAAAAATTATATACACATTAAATATCAGAATATATTTTTACAGTGACATATAGCCAGGGGCGCACGGCGGCTTAGTGGTTAGGGTGTGTGTGTATGTGAGTGTGCCCACGATGGACTGGCACCCTGTCCAGGGTGTACCCCGCCTTGTGCCCCATGCTCCCTGGGATAGG
>JAFFST010054136.1:46025-56801 GCA_022414735.1 Noturus placidus
TATATATATATATATATATATATATATATATATATATATATATATATATAATGAAATTCTATATAAATAAATTTTACTTACTTACTTACTTAATATAAAAGGACTGAGGTGAGAAAAAAAGACACCGGTAAGACTAATGATCATTGCAAATGAAAGATTTATTGGCATATTTAATTATATTATTCGTTGTTGCTACCTCATGGCATATCACAGTAGCATTTGCAGCATTTAACGAATTCATAACATTTAGCTCGGAGACAACTGAGAATAATAAGGATTTGAGATGTAAAACTGCAGGGAAGTTAAAACTTTACCGCCGTGTGGAGATCGTCAGGGAATACACAGGTTTAGTGGTTAAACATGCTCGAGCATTACAAAAAAATTACAGTACCTAGAAAAAATGGATTCACACTTAAAATGCTGCATTCACAGTATGTTGTTTGATCAGTGAAAGTAAATAAATCATTTTTAGTTTAGAAATACGATTACATTTGTATTTCTAATTATGTAATAATTAGGTAATTTATCACCAATAAAATGATTATACTGATTTGGCTGATGTTCATTTTTTTGGCAGCACATCATATACACTTTCTTGGTTTATAGAGTGAATTATATACTAGAAATAGGCACATTTTGTATCACCATATATATCTTGATTATTGAGGTCATGCATAATGACAAGAAGAAAGGGGGATAAATCAAACACACTATTAATTAGCTAAAGGTTTTGGTATGTTGAGAACTAAAGCTACCCAGAGAATTCCCATACAAATAAAATGAGGAGGAAAAAAATGCCTTTGCTGAGATCATGTACAAGCTCTCACTGAAATGGACATGGAGAGGTGTACACGGTCGCCGCTCTCTCACCTTTAGAAGGAAATAAAAACAGAAATCAGGCTTTAGTTAAGATGGTTTGGGCAGCTACATGTCAAAATTTTACTGGTGGATAAAGACGTTTAGAATGTATACCGATCTTGTAGTAGTCGTAAACCTTCACAACAGCTGGTTTCAGGTTCATCACTGAATGGTCTTGCACGATCTTCAGAGTGTACACCTTTTCCTTTCCATGCTTCAGCTAAAACAGACCGAGATATTAAACAAAATCATTTCTGTTCACAACATACTATACAAATGAGCCCACACTGTCTGTTTTGATTTTACTGCAGTACACGTCATTCCAGGAGAATGGGTCTGTCATGTCACTTTCAGCATCACGTAACACGGAGCGGCCTACAAGCATGGCCATCAAGGACTACAACACCCATCCGCTACAGATCTATCTCTCCTTGCAAGCAGATCTAACCTATCTGAGACAAAGAAACTCAAGCCATGTACTTTTACATCACAGAAGCCCTGAAACATTCGTCCATGCACATTAGATTCTAATGGATATGGATTTTTTATCGCAGATTGAATCAAGTAATAATAACAATAATAATAATAATTTATATAGCGCTTTTTACAATGGTACATTGTCTCAAAGCAGCTTTACAGAAATATCATTTTTACACAAGTGACTTACTAATGAGATCACATTCACACACCAATGGTAGCAGAGCTGCCATGCAAGGTGCTAGCTTGCCATTGGGGGCAACTTAGGGTTCAGTGTCTTGCCCAAGGACACTTCGGCATGGGATCACCCGGGCCGGGATTCGAACCGCCAACCCCACGTTTGGTGGATTAGTGGACAACCCGCTCTACCGACTGAGCCACAGCCGCCTAATAGTCAAGTACCAGTATAATCTGTCCCTGGTCCCTGCAGCCTGGAACAAGTGAGAGAGGCAAACAAATCTCATCCGTATCCATGAGGGCTATGAGTGGGAAATGGCCTTTAGCACCACCTCTGGCCACTTCAAGTTTTAAGCCATACAGCAGGGGTGTCCAATCTTATCCGGAAAGGGCCGGTGTGGGTGCAGGTTTTTATTCCAACCAAGCAGAAGCCACACCTGCGTCTATAGAAAGCCATGATCAACTGATTAAACAGGTGGATTCAGGTGTGGCTCCTGCTTGGTTGGAATGAAAACCTGCACCCACACCGGCCCTTTCCGGATAAGATTGGACACCCCTGCCATACAGGCTCCAGCAGTGTTCCAGTGCCTCACTAATGACATCCTCCAGGACAAGCTTGACAAGTACTTCATTGTCTACATTGACATTATTCTAGTTTAATTCTCATCCAAACAATTTCACATAACCAATGTCAGAAAGATTCTTGAAAGCCAGCTATTCATCAAAGGTGGAGACATTTCAGTTTCACATTACCACAATCTCTTTCCTTATCTATGTCATCAATGAAGAGGTAGTTCTCATGGACCAGGGCAAGGTCACCATCGTCACTAACTGTCCAATCCCCACCACAGTTAAGGAGCTACAGAGGTTTCTGTTCTGGTTCTGCTCCATTGTCATGCCCCTGACATACTTAATCATGGAAGCCCTCAGTTGACCCAGCATTCAATAGACACAATCAGACAATCGGTTGTGGATCAGGTGGTAGAGCGGGTTGTCCACTAATCGTAGGGTTGGCGGTTCTATTCCCGGCCCATGTGACTCCACATACTGAAGTGTCCTTGGGCAAGACACTGAACCCTAAGTTGTTCCTGATGGCAAGTTAGCGCCTTGCATGTCAGCTCTGCTACCGTTGGTATGGGTGAATGAGACACAGTGTAAAGCGCTTTAGATAAAAGTGCACCATTTACAATCACAACCATGCTATTTTAGGACTCGCACTCCAACAGTTCATTGTGAAATATCTGCTCAGTGTCACATACCCGTCTATACCAAACCTTTTGTTTTAGTGCTACAGGGTTTATGTTTGCGACCCTTTTTACACTTGTTTGCGACCAAGTTTCTGGTTTCTGGCTTGTGTGTGTTTTTCATTGCCCAAGGATCATAGACTTCTGCCTCTTTATTGACTTTGACTCTGCTTATTATTTTGGATTTGTTTGTTTGTAGCTTGGTTGATTCTTGCTGCAATTTTTCATATTGTCAAGCTGTTTAAACATTTCTATATCTTTTGTAATTTGTCTCTTCTCTTGATCGAACAGTTCGGCCCTTCTAGCACCAGCAGGTTGTTTGTTTTGTGCTATTTACTTCCACCCTTATGCTAGCTCCCTTGGCTTGAAAGCAGATGTGATTTTGAGTGTGCCTGCATTGTTTGATGTTTGACTCTTGTGTGAGTTCCCACCACCACCCCCACCACTACCACCACCACCACCACTACCACCACTACCACCACCACCACCACCATCACCACTACCACTACCACCACCAACACCCCCACCTACCCCATAATCTTTCTTTGTCATTCTTTCATTTACCTAGACCTTAGCCTTCCTTGAGAATGTTGCAATTCTATGTAGAACCCATACAACAGAGGTTTCTCAGGGTGTTTCCTTATCAGTACTAGTTCAACACCAGAACACTTTTAGGAAGCTAGCAAACTTTGTTTCAAGAGAGCAACATTTTAACCTAATTAATCTCAAAATAACAAAACCTAAGTATCTATAGTTTATTTTTTATTATTGTAATTTAGTGTGTGTGTGTGTGTGTGTGTGTGTGTGTGTGTGTGTGTGTGTGTGTGTGTGTGTTCTTACTCTTTGCAGGTAGATGATTACTTTGCCCTGAATTTTATCCACGCGTCTCACAGCTCCATCATTTGACTGGAATAAAGATAATCAGAATAAAAACTGATCCATCAAAAAATAATAATAATAATAATAATAATAATAATAATAATAATAATAATAATAATAATAATAATAATAATTCCTTAGCGCTTTTCTGGGCACTCAAAACACTTTACATTTTATCTCCTCAATCACAAGTGTGTAGCATCCAGTGGAAGCCATAGTGGACCAGAATGCCCACCACAGACCAGCTATTAGTGGACAGGACAGTGATGTACAGTAGACCAGGATACCAAGGTCATACCCTTATTCTTTATGAGAAGTGTCCTGGGATTTTTACTGACCATAAAGAGTCCAGACCTTGACTTAAGGTTTCATTTGAAAGATGAGATGGTGCTGTTTTTACAGTATACTGGGGCATTAGGACCTACACAGGTCACATTGACAGCACCCCCTGCTGGGACTCTCTGCTCGGACTTCCTAATACCACTTCTAACAGCAACCTTAGATTTCCCCAGAAGGTCTCCCAGCAGGCTCAAACCTGCTTAGCTTCAGTGGGAAACCAGGCAAGAGCTGGAGCGTGGTATGGCTCTGGTCAATGAGCTGATGTTTGGAACAGCATGTGGTTTGGTTTCACCATCAACAACGTATACCTGATACACACTGTTCTGAATAAGTAAATGCATTATAAATATTTAGATCAGTGATCATGCATTACACTTCCAGTTAAAGTTTTACATTACCTGTGAATTGCTGTTCACAAGCTGCACAGACGTCTCGTCCGCACTGAATCCAGAAAGAGGCTTGACCTCAATGACCACCATGTTGGTCCTCGGGCGTCGACCGTTATATCTGAAATTAAAAGATCATTAATCACTCACATTCTCTTCATGTGTTCTGAAGTATCTGAGTAAGACATTATTAAAAATAAATACTAGAACTAATCTAACATTATCATCACATTGTGCTTATTATTTAAAGATGTAACTAAAATTATTATTTATTGGATGTGTCACGATTCCCCCTGCTGGCCAGGTGCGGCATTGCACCTTGGCCGGTTCTGGCGCCATCTGGTGGCTGAACTCTGGCAGTGACTATTTCTAGCACCTGGACTGTGTATGTTTCCACCCCAGTGTGTCAGTGGACTCCATGTCCCAGCAGCCATGGCCTCTTGATGTCACATGGGTTCACTCTTGGTCACATGTATTCTGACACCTGATTCTTATTGTGTTAATGAGCACTGGTGTGGGTATATATAGTCCTGGTTTTGCACTTAGCCGGTGTCTTTCGTTGTGTGTTTAGACTACTGTCTCAATGTTACAGTGTTTTTGTTTTCCTGCCTTAGTGTTTATGTGGCTTAGCCTAGTCCTAGTATCTTTGTTTGGTTGTTCTGATCTTTGTTTGAATAAACGTTCATAATTACGTCTGCGCCTGCTTCCACCTCAACCCTCCAACCATGACAGGATGTATTAAGAAAGATAATTCAATTAAAAAAAACGTGTCTTCTATATTTTTTTTTCCTAAAGGCATGTAAACTCTTCCATTCAATTATATTCTGGCTTTGATGAAGTAACTTTAATAGTCATTATGCACGATAAGGCAATCTGATGCATTGCATGTATTAACAGATCATTCTTTTGGATTATGGAGTTGGATTAGAACTCACTTGACAGTAACGGTCACTTCCAGAGATGGCCTTGGGACCCTGCAGTTTCCAGACGCTGAGGCCGAGATGATGAATGAAGAGCGGTCAGGAGGAGGAGGGATGTTGTAGTGCAAATTGAACTAGAAGGGAAAAAACACACTATTAGCACAACTCATCCCCCCAAACTGACCCTCTGAGAACCTGCTTAATTAATAAAGGAAGTGAGGTGAGTCAGTAAAGTGGGAAATGGTGATGTACAGACCTGCACGTACACACAGCCTTTCCCTTTTGCTTTGATTTTATAATCTCCAGGAACCTTCTTCAGCTGACTCGCCTGATAGAGCAGCCTGTTACTCTGATTGATGTTAAACGTGTTAATCAGCCCTGATGGTGATGTTATAGTAACAGTAACAGTCCCTGCTGGACGGTAGGTGGCGACACTGTATTTCGCCAGAGCCTGGAGAGCCACGACAGTGTCCTGTATGATGGATAAGTGCATAACATGACCAAATTTAACCCTTTAATGTATAGTGTCCAGACTTGTAGAACCTTAACCTTACACAAACACATAAACACACAATTTTAATCACTACAGTTTTATACACACACCATTATCTTGATTTTTATTCCTCCATAAGTTTTGCTCCTCCGAAATCCAACATGGCTGACAGCGACAAATGCGGAACATCTTTAATATCTCTGTCTAAACTTTCCAAATAAAATCTGTGTAGCTTTCGTTTAAAGAAATGTATATGTTGCATGCATAACAGTCTTTTAAATTATTGTTCCTGAAGCTTGGTTACCATCTCAGACATCACACCCTGCAAAAATGCATTTCAGGGAGGTACAGTAACTCCACCACCCCTGCAACCCTATACCCATCTTAGCCCAACTAACCCCCCCCCCCCCCCAAAGAAAACCCATCTCACCCAACCCCAACCTCGAGGGTGTAACAGGTATATCTTGTTTTTGACTAAAATGTATAAAGTTAAAATTTGGAAAGGCGGGCATTATTTTAAAATGTCTGAGGTTGATATGATAAAGGTTTATACCTGTGTAGACGCGAAGCCCCCGAAGGCGTTCTGCTGCTGCGAGAGCCATTTGACAATGCTGGCGCTGTAACCCAGACCAAACCCGGACAGCTTGGGTCCAGACATCAGAGCCAGAAGCACATACGAGGTTATCTCTATCTCCAAAGAGTCCGTCACTGACCCATCCTTACGTCTTTTCCAGTGCCTCCCGTCCCCTGAGTGAGATATTGGAGTGAGTGAGGAACATGACAGGAGTATTCTAAAAGCGACTCATGTAAACACCTTCATCACATTATTATCTTAATCAGAGTAAGGTCAATAATCAGATTACTGCTGTCCGTGTAAACGTGGTCACTGACGCACCGCCCATATTTTCATCACACTAGAACAGTCTCTACCACAAAATATTCACCAACAAATGCCAAGCAACACCATCAACACTGACATTCTCTGACAAATAAAAGCAATCTTTAAACAAGAAAATCCAATTATGTCCATTATAAAACAGACAGACACGATCCAGCACCAACTGCCATTATACTGAAACAAAATGACTTCAAATTGAGACCCATGGTTTGTTTTATTAGCTCATTTTAGCCTGTGAGAAGGTTCCTGTATTAATTATGTTAATGTGTTTTTACAGCTCCTTGGTCAACATAAATCGTTTCTAATTAAACTGCAACATATATAAATATATAGCGTTCTCTGTGGGAGAATGTTGTTTCAGTGTGATCTGAGAGATATCTGTGAGAGCATCAAACCTGAGACGATGGCCTTCGCATTCAGCTGTGAGATGAGTTTGTTCCTCATCCCCTGATCTCCAGCTAGAGTGAAGGCGTAGAAGAGGAGAGCCTGGGCGTAGGTGGAGATCACCTTCTTGTGTGAGTTCCTCAGGCACGTGAGACTGTTTTTCACAACAGGATCCTGCCACACAAAGATCAACACTTGTCATTTCAGTTCGTATTGATTGCAGTAGGAATTCTCCGACATGATGTTGAATCTTCATTTGCACACCACATCTGCAGAGTGATTGTAGACTTTCCCTGAGCAATTACAGCCGTTGCATGCTTGCTACAGTATTGTCGTTGTTGTAAAATATTTTGTAGATTCATTTGAATTATGTTTATCGTTGTTTTGTTAATGTTCAATGACTGTGTGTGAAATTTCCTTCAGTGAAACAGTTTACTCACTATAACTGTAGATTTGAGTTCCAGCAATGCAGCTGTGACATATGCAGAGAGGGTCACTTCATCAGTCACTCCTCCCTGAGAGAGAGAGAGAGAGAGAGAGAGAGAGAGAGAGAGAGAGAGAGAGAATTAAATATATACCCCAGTGTTGTTGAATTCTGGATTCTGATTGGTCAAAATATATAATCATTGACACGGTGACAAGCTATAACTTGTGTAGCATCTATTTAATGTAATTGTAAACAGATAAAAATACATAAAGTAATGTAATTGTTGCCATATTGCAGGTTATGAGAAGAATAAACCACTCCAGGATGATATTAGACAGTAACTCCATTTCATCCAACCACATGTTGTTAATTATTTTCTCCTGACCTTCATGTCAGTGTGCATGAGTTGTCCCACTGAGGCAAAGCATCCGTTACGCTGCTGCCGTTGACCGAGCCAGGCCTTCGCCTGATCCACAAACACCTGATCTATAAAGATGTATCGCTTCGCACTTCCGAAAGACTTCATCACGAACGCCGTCAGCCTGAGAACACAAACACACCGGTTCCACAATCGTTATACAGAGTCAGGATCGTTATTCTGTTAGGCTTCGATATTAAACCATGGACAACTGCTCACACACACACACACACACACACACGCAGGACTCACCATGTGTTGCCTGATGCATCACTCATCCCAAAAGCACTGTAAGATCCATCATGGTGCTTGTAGGCCAGTTGTGTCTGATATCCTGTACAGAAAGACGAGACAAACCTTTATTTCTTATTAATAGCATTTATTTGTTCTCTCGTAAACAGCTGAGGATTTTGCACTCATCTGTACATTTATAAATTGCCTTATCCTTAATTCTGAGCTCTTCCTGTAATCCTCGATTCTAAGTGATGTCATGTAAAGAGTCCTCACCGCTCACGAGGTAAGTCTCGGCCGTGCTCCTGATCTGGGGCGTGAGCTGTTTGGTGCTCTCCAGGTACCGCAGGATGTAGATGTTGGGAGCAAAGCGCAGCATGTTCTGCTCTCCACAGCCGTACGGCATCTCTAGGAGACTCGCCAGGTTCTGTAGAGCTCGGCCCATCAGATCTCCTGATGTCAGAGATGACATTAGCATAGCGTTATTATCTTTCCGTTTTGATTGAATTGTTACAAAAGCTTTGTACTCGATGTCTCTGTGCTTTCACCTAATAAACATGACATGATTTACATTTATTCATTTAGCAGACGCTTTTATCCAAAGCGACTTACAAATGAGACACACTCACACACCAATGGTAGCAGAGCTGCATGCAAGGTGCTAGCTTGCCATCGGGGGCAACTTAGGGTTCAGTGTCTTGCCCAAGGACACTTCGGCATGGGATCACCCGGGCCGGGATTCGAACCACCAACCCTACGATTAGTGGATTAGTGGACAACCCGCTCTACCGACTGAGACACAGCTGCCCCGGTTAATACCGGTTGATAATACTGTGCATGCCACGCTCTCTTAGAGACAAGCTTCAGTGTTCTATGGCTTTCCTCTCTCAGGAGGAACTCTTAAGGGTCGCATTGCTGACGATTTCAGTTTCAACGTCAAATAAAATCACATTCCAGCATTCTGATGGGAAATTGAATGATTGATCATGAAACACATGAAAACAACATTTTTAAGGTTGAATTAAATCATAAATCTGTTAAGATATCTTCGCACATGATTTGTCCTGTTTATAAACTAATCCCCGTGCTGTTTATTTATCAGAATGATGTACAGTGATGAAATGGAAGCGGGTTGATGACTCACCCAGCACAGACACTGAGGCCTTGGCCGAACCATGCACGACTTTCTTAGGCAGGGTTAGTGAGACCGTCTTCTTCACCAGATCTTTTAACAGAGATACAGAACCATGGAATTAAATGAGGTACACACTGTACAGAACCACTCACAGACTGTACAGGACTGACTCTCCAAGACTGGAATTAGAGATCCATGTTCTGGTAAAGTCCATGAAACCTGTTCCAGGAGATCTACCTGCCTCTAAAGCAGGGGTCTTCAACGTTTTCCAGGCCAAGGAAACCCAAACTGATCACGAGATGGAGCGGGGACCCCCTAATTATATATATTGTATGAAATTGTGTTATATCAAACTGGTACCAAAACTTTCGCGACCCCCATGCAGTACCTCCGCGGACCCCCTGTTGAAGACCTCCGCTCTAAACTTCAGTTCCAGCCCAAATCCAACAGAACTGATTGATAATCAACAGTTAAGATTGAAATGGGCGTTCCTCACTGTGATGTACAGTATAAACAAGGTGAAAGAATAAGGTGTGTCTCACCTGATGGGCAGAGAAGCTCATTGTAGCTTTTAAACTTTTTGATTCCTTCAGCCTGAAAAATGGCAGCAGAATAAAAATACAATTATAATCACACTTACAGCACTGATAAAAGGGCTGCAACGTTCACTCAAAGGTCACCTCAATAACACTGCAAACGTTCCTCATATTCACACCTGGGCTTTGCAGCTACTTCAGTCATTTTCCAATGATTAAAATCCCTCATGTGAAGCTCGTACCTCTGAGGTGCAAGATGTTTGTGAATAAAAGTGTCTGGGACGGGTTTTCAATAGCATCTAAACCACCACTTTCAAGTAACAAGGCAGGGGACACCCTGACATGCTAACCCATAACAGGGCCCCACTGGCAAACACATTAGGGACAATTTAGAGATGCCAATGAGGCTACACCGCATGTGTTTGGAATGGAGTAAATATACTTGGAGGAAATCCCTGAAGCACATGAAGGATGTGAGAACTCCACACACATAGGGCAGAGGCAGGATTTGAGCTCACAACCCTAGAGATGCGAGGCAAATATGTTAGCCACCACGCCACCATGTCTGCGTTTAATTGTGACTCATTTTCTTTGGTTGTCGCAGTTGTGGAAATACAAATCCACTATTATCCAACTGTATTATTATTTCATAAAGGTTTTGAGTTCTTTATTCAGAATTACCTTCAAAATAGTTCAATCTTTAAATAATGTCAAATTGATGGTTAGTAGTGATATTGATCTCAGCACGGCGAGGACAGGCACGCCTTTTAAGATTGATTAGTTAGAACGTTGTTTTTACATATTTGAAACGTTTAAACTCCGATATAGTATTTTTACAGGAGACTCACTGGTGTATTAAAGATCATAGGTTACACTGCCCTTGAGTCTTATGCCTGTTGTTGGGCTTTCCATCATTTATACAGCCGGTGATAGTTAGTGTAGCCATCACAAGCCAGGGTGATTGGGGGGGGGGG
>JAFFST010054136.1:72312-74812 GCA_022414735.1 Noturus placidus
GAGGAAACCCCCGACACATGGGGAGAACATGCAAACTCCACACACACATGGCCCTGGCGGGACTTGAACCCCGGACCCTGGAGGTGTGAGGCGGACGCCATATATATATATATATATATATATATATTCATAAAATGTGTAAATATTTGTATTAACATAAAGACATTCAACAACTCAGACATAAATTGAACAAGTTTCACAGACATTTGACGAACACAAATGACAAATGGAATAATGAGACCCTTAATAAGGGGCGGGGCAGGGTCGGGGGGTGGGGCATTCTCTTCTGGTGTTTTTTACAGTCAGTTGAAAGTTATTGTTGCACAATTATTGCACATGCAACTGTAGAACAGTTCTTCAGACACCAACAGTTTATATATATTAGATTAAAACCCAGAGTTAGACAACAAACAAACAGCAAAACACAGAGGAAATGTTCTAAGAATAATTTGAATCGGTGATTTAATAATAATTAAATGAATATTCTAAATCGTCCATTTTCAAAATTCCTGTTTATATTAGAAACATTGCATTCCGAGTAATATGAAGAAAATTATTGCACTTGTGTTTTTTATCAATACTTATCGTAATATTATCACTAAAATATAGATTTGATATCATTGCTATTCTAAGAATAATAAATTAATAAAGATAAACTGAGCCTGACCGTAGTCCTTGACTTGGAAGGTTTGTAAGAACTTTTTGTTTTTCTTGTCCCAGACTGTGATGACATAAACTCCTTTCATTGCGTCAGAGTTGATGGGATACGACAGATCCACAAGACCGCTTCGTGTGGTGATGTTCAGCCACTGGCCAATACGGTTTGAGTTCGGGTCCTGAAAAAAAAAAAAAAAAAACGTATATTACTGTCTTAAAATATGCTGATGAGCTTAAAAATAATCATTAATGATCGAATAACATGTTTACATTTTTACACTATTGTTCCCTAGGACCTTAAAAAAGCACATCATTTGGCTGAAATGTTCATTTAAGCACAAAGCATGTCATAAATGTGAGTTGGTGAGTGTTGAATCGTTCACGTGGCACAGTACCTGCACTTCTATTGTTGGAAACTGAAAAAAAGAAGACAATAAGACAAAATGAGCTCTTCTGATCGAATTAAACATACAGTGACTGCATTCATAAATCATAATGCACTTATAATTCCTTGGACTTTGGCAACAATGCTCTGGAAGCACTTTATAAACTCTAATCATGCCTCAAGGCATAAATTATACAAACTTATTGTTGAATATAATGGATATTTATTTATTTATTTATTTAATAGTTGTTGTTTTTTTTATTAAAGAGTGATGTCTTTGACCTGTCATAAGTTTGAACTTGAAGATGTTTCTAAAAACAACATTTATTAACCTACATAATAATCATAAATAGTTTAAATATCAAGCAATTTATAATACTGTTTCTTTCACAATTGTTAAGTGCCAATCTGCCCGTCTTCTGGGATTGTCCTTGTCCTTTTGGACACAGTTCTCACAGGTCCTAGGCGATACAGCTCGCATTTGATTGCCATGTATTTAGTTTTGTCTACAGTTTATTGTTGGCTGCCTAAATAGCAGTGAAAAAAACTGTTAGTTAATCTCTGGAATCCTCTTCACATGCGGGCCAGACGGAAGAGGGCCGCGTCTTTAGTGGACATTATATCTATGGAACGCTCTTATACTGTATGTGGGGCCCTGTGTAAGAAATTGGATACCCGGCATGCTGATTTTGGTCTGGTGACATTTCTCTAATATTTACAAACGTAGAAACTGAATGTTTACTATTTGTTTTGCAATGTTGTATTTATGTCTATAATCTTGCTGTCTACTGTGAGTGCGACGGGTTGGTGGGCGAGATCCTGGCTTGTTTGGTTGATCTTTGATCTTTCTATATATACTGTTGTTCTTCTTTATTATATTGAAATGAAAATGCAATAAAACAGTCGTTAACAATATAATTGTTAAGTGTTAATAATGATTAGATAGATAGATAGATAGATAGATAGATAGATAGATAGATAGATAGATAGATAGATAGATAGATAGATAGATAGATGGTTGGATGGGTGGATGGATGGATGGATGGATGGATGGATGGATGGATGGATGGATGGATGGACATGCAGACAGATAGATAGATAGATAGATAGATAGATAGATAGATAGATAGATAGATAGATAGATAGATAGATGGATGGATGGATGGATGGATGGATAGACATGCAGACAGACAGACAGACAGACAGATAGACAGATAGATAGATAGATAGATAGATAGATAGATAGATAGATAGATAGATAGATAGATAGATGGATGGATGGATGGATGGATGGACAGACAGACAGACAGACAGACAGACAGACAGACAGACAGACAGACAGATAGATAGATAGATAGATAGATAGATAGATAGATAGATAGACAGACAGACAGACAGACAGATAGATAGATAGATAGATAGATAGATAGATAGATAGATAGATAGATAGATAGATGG
>JAFFST010054136.1:77312-86439 GCA_022414735.1 Noturus placidus
TGCTTGCATGCTTCAGTGCCGAAGACATTGTTAGTCTATGAGAGCATCATAGTTCTGCCTCCTGGCTTTTGTGAGGGATTGTCATTGTTCTGCCAGAATCCTCCAAAAGCATTGCCACTGCCCCACCTGCCAAATCCTGGCCATCTGTCATGTCTCCATGTCCTTGCTCCACAGAGGACGTTATTCCCCACTCAAGCCCTGCTGCAGATGCCGCTCCATCTTCCTGCTCCGCTGAGGACATCATTCATCCCGTGCAATGTCTCCCTGGTGCACGCTGGCATTTAATGGAAGCTCTTGTCAGGGGCCCAGGCCCTTATATATTCAGGTGCTTCAGGACCCACACTTTGGGGTTGGGGGGGGGTGGGGTGCTGTGTCATGTAATTCCCCCTTAGCATGAGTCCAGCACAAACATCCTTCTGTGTCTTTCATTTTGAGTTTTTGGTCATGTCTCCACTCCTGCCTTGTCATTGGTTTATTGCTTTAGTGTGTTACTGTGCTTTCAGTTACCTTCTGATTAGTTTATCTATTTAAACCTGTCTGTTTTTTTTTTTTGTCTCAGTGTGAACAGTTATAGTTTGTAAAGTACAAGCCTTTTATCCCATGATTCCTTGTTTCTGTTTCCCAGCTTTTTTTTTCTAAGTTTTGCAAATGTTTCCACGTATGTATTTATTGAGTATGAGACAAACATATGAAACAAAAAAGGAGCATGTACTAGTAGTGATCAGAGACCTGGTCAGTTTGGTCAATCTGGGGGCAAGAACCGAACACAACCAGAAGTAGGAAGCAGGAGAACCGTTTAGAGATTGTTACCTCTTTGTCCTGGTTTGTAGATGGGTTTGTCTGTCTCGATGATGGTCAGGCGTGTTGGAGGTATGATAAGGATCTTTGTTGCCTTGTTCCGGATTCCTCTTAACCCTTTAATCTGAATCTTAATAGATGCCACCAACTCCACAGTTACAACAGGAACCTGTTAGGAACAAAACAACAAAATCACACTGGTGGTTCATGATGTACAATTACTACTACTACTACAACTACTACTACTACTACTGCTACTACTACTAATAATAATAATAATAATAATAATTTCACAAGTTTTTATTAATCTATATATATATATATATATATATATATATGTGTGTGTGTGTGTGTGTGTGTGTGTGTGTGTGTGTGTGTGTGTGAGTGTGTGTGAGTGTGTGTGTGTGTCATAACACATATAAACATTACAGACTGCACCTTTAAGATGATGTAATGATGATGTCATTATGAGGAGTCGTACCTGGAATGGGACGCAACGGAAGTATTCTTGTTTTATAGACTTTTCCGTCAGAAGAGTGATGCTCTTTTGGTTATACTCCAGGATCACTTCCAGTGAAACAGGCTCAAAGGGGATGACTATGATACACAATGTCTCAGTGGTGCCCCCTACAGTCTGCGATGTCACAGCCAACAGGTAAAAGCTGAACATAGAGAAAAAGAAAGCAAATTAATTTTGGTCTCTATGTACCAGTGCTCTGTGCAGTCTTTTTATATTTTACAGCAATAGAACTGTAGCTCCAATTTCTCTAGTTATTTCATTAAAATCTTGTGCACAGGGACACTGACATGCTGGAACAGGTTCAATCAATCAATTGTTGAATATTACTTATATTTACTGTTCATATATTAAATGCACCCCTATACTGGGTAAATCATATGTATGTGCACAGAATTTAAGTAGCATTGACTGGACATTCATTTTGTGATATACTGTTATGTTAAACCTCTATAAGGTTTTAAATAAATATACAGTAATTGCCTTTATAAGTTGTTTCTCAATTCACCAACTTAATACATATCCATCCGTCCATCCATCTTCAACCGCTTACTCCTTTATCAGGGTCACGGGGAATCTGGAGCCTATCCCAGGGAGCATCGGGCACAAGGCGGGGTACACCCTGGACAGGGTGCCAGTCCATCGCAGGGCACAATCACATACACACTCACGCACACATTCATACACTACGGACACTTTAGACATGCCAATCAGACTACCATGCATGTCTTTGGACTGGGGGAGGAAACCGGAGTACCCGGAGGAAACCCCCGACACACGGGGAGAACATGCAAACTCCACACACACAACAATTTAAAATTCTATGGTTTTTGAATGTTTTTTACCCCCAGAGGCCCCCCTGTCAGAAGGTTCTAAAGAGATCCAAAATGTGAGAAGCTGATTCCTATTATCTTTCTTCAGGGCCATACCACTAAAAATCTACCAGGTAATGCATTTTGCCACAAACCCATCAGGAGTCCAGAAGGCGTTGGATGGTATAAGTTGGCATACCATTGATGACATGAGGGTTTGGCAGAAGAGCAGCTGCCTGTGTGAATTAACTGCAAAGACCTGGCTTAAGATAGGATATTTTATGTTTTATGTTTATGCTAATTCGCCACCTCACTATTGAATTCAGAGCTTTCTCCCAAGGGAAATTAAAACTCCCTTGCACTACAGAAAATTCCATATTTTTCCAGAAGTGGCAAAATATTGTGCTTCTGGGGAAAACCATACACCAGCTGTATTCAACAAAAATCTGAAGCTTTACCTTCGACAGAATGTGGAAATGTTAACATCACTAAAAAACCATCTAGCAGTGTGGAAACTATTGCTAAATGTTTCTCCATGGTTTCTGTCCACCATAGAAAAGGGTTACTGGGTACAGTTCAGACCTCAAATCAATCCAATCAACATGAACATAAAGCAGGCTCTGGGCATTCCCACCAATCTCTATGAAAAACTCTTATTTGTATCTGCTTATCTGCTTATTGTAGCAGCAGCCAACACTATACCATTGGCTCTATTACACATGAGACCATTTCAGTGGTGGCTGAAATGTTGGGGGTTGCGTCCGAGGCCATGTCTACGTGCTTTGAAAATTTGGAGGTGTCCTTGGTTTCTGCCATTGAATCACACTCTAGGACAGTTTTATTAGACAGTCAAGTGTTAGACAGTTGTCCAACTCATGGTCTCTGGAGTAGCTCTCATCTAGAGTGGCATATAAATCGCTTGTTCCTAGCACTGCAATCATTTCTTTCTGAGTTGAGAGGTCACCGTGTGTTAGTTGTGACCAACAATACAGTGGTGGTCTCGTATATCAACCATCAGACAGGGTTAAGTTCACACAGGTCTACAGGTGCTCCTATTAAGGTCGATGGTGAGTGAAGTACATTATTAATTACTGTAGCTATTTAAAAAATTACATTTTCGGTTTGTTGAATTTTTGCTGTGGCACAGCAGTCAGCAGGGTAATAGAAAAATGTGATGGAGAGCATGATGGCTGATCTCTGAATTAGCTTGCAGACTTTGAATAGCTTCAGTGAAGGAATTTAAGAAAAACACTCACTTTTCAGATCCAGATGGAGTCGTCTTGCTCCCTGTACCAGGTTTAAATGGAGTGCTGGAAAGGATTATGAGTAGACATTAGAGTGCAGTTCAACAGTTAATCAGTCTCAGAGCAAATTCTACATAATAGTGAGAATTTAAATAGTTTGTTTTCCCAATGCCTATTTATAGGACTGCCATGATCAGGTGACGTGGCAATTAAGCATGTCGCGTGATATATATACGAAACCTGTGAACCCGCCATCAGCATCTATTATCTGAAGCCAAGATGCAATTCACCCGGCCTGCCCAGCTATGACAAAGCTACACAACATGTCATTCCCTTCTCAGAGAACAGGGTTACATGTGTAACCCAGATGTTCTCTATCAAAGGGAACTCCACATTGCATTAACACAACGCTATGGGAATGAAAATACCCACTAGGTCATACTGAGTGTATGGCCTGTTCACAAAGGTCCAATCCGGAGGGTCACTGCAAGACACTCGAGCCCGGGGCAGATTGAATATCCAGACTGTAATATCAAATGAATATGTGTGGTGTAGACCATCCCACAGCAGCACACACATTCAGTAAGGGTACCCCTTTGGACAAAGCTTTGGCGACACCCTAGTGGAATTAGCCCTTATGCCTAGAGGCATAGTGAGACCATGTATTTTATAAGCAATAGAGATTGCTTCCACTATCCAATTAGAGATGCACTGCTTCAACACATCATCACATCCACACATAAACCTCGAAGTTAGACGATGGTGCCCCACAGAGGCTCATTCAATAGGGGCGTGACTAGCCACAATGGCAGCCACATAGAATCTGATTGTAGAATAATCAATTCCCACTGAGAAACGTCCTTGTAAGAACTTCAGGACTGTAGCTATTGTGCAGTTCACTGTGTATTGAGCCATCATGGGTGGTGCTCTAGCATTGAACATGGTCTCTACAACCTCAGTTATGAGACCAGAGTCTATGAGCTGGTGCCCCTCTGCGACCAGACCCACAGTTTCCATAGTTCTGGCAGAGGGTGATAAATCAGCCCTCCAGCTAGAGACAGTAGATCCCTGTGGATTGGAATCTCCTATGGAGTGCTGTCTAGCAGGGATAATATCTCAGAGAACCATATTGGAGTGGGCCAATAAGGAGCTACTAGAAGAGGACATAGACAGTCTTGGCAAACTCTCACTAGAACTTGTGGAAGCAGAGCAATCGGGGGAAAAGCATATAGATCTGACCTTGGCCACATGTGCACCATGGCGTCCAGCCCTAATGGTGTATCAGGAGTGAGGGCAAATCACATCAGGCATCATGTAGTCTCCTTGGAGGCGAACACATCCACTTCCACTTGGCCAAACCTCTGCCATACAGACTCCAACAATTGTGAATGGAGCCTCCAACCCCTGGGTCTCAGCCCCTGCCTCGAAAGGATGTCTTCCCTCACATTTCGGCTGCCCGGAATGTACATTGCACTCACTGACAAGAACCTTCCCACTGCCCAGAGAAAAATAAGTTGCACCTGCCTGATCAAGGGGTGTGAATGTAACCCTCACGGGATGGTTAATACTGTATATGAGGCCACCAATGTGTTGTCTGTCACAACTAACACACTGTGACCTCTTTATTGAGGAAAAAAGGCAATTCATGTGCCACTCCAGATGAGGGTCGCTCCAAAGACCGTGAGCTGGACAGCCATCTAAGACCGCACCCCAGAATGTGAGCGAGGCATCTTTCATTACCGTCTTGCGATAAGGAGATGCCCCAAGAGTGTGACCCGAGTCTAGAGACTGGGGACACCTCCAAATTCTCAGAACATGTAGGCATCGTGACACTGATTAATCTCAGAGGTTTCATAGTCAGATGAAACCCCTGACTTTTCAACCACCAATTGAAACAGTCTCATGGGCAATAGACCCAATGGTATGATGTTGGCTGCTGCTGCTGCTGCCATAAGGCCCAAGAGTCTCTCGTAGAGACTGGACGGGATGCCCAGACTCAGCTTTATCTTGCTCAATGTGGATAAGACTGACCCTACGCATGTTGGGGATAGAAACACCCTCATCTCATAGTAGAATCCTATATAACCCCTAGAAAAATAGTCCTCTGTACTGGAGAAAGCATACTTTTCTCGAGGTTCAACCTGAGCCAAAAGCTCCTCATGAGAGTGAGAACAACATCTCGTTGTTGAAATGCCAGTTCCCTGGATCATGATAGAATTATCCAGTCCTCCAGGTAGTTTACATTTACATTTATTCATTTAGCAGACGCTTTTATCCAAAGCAACTTACAAATGAGAGCACACTCACACACCAATGGTAGCAGAGCTGCCATGCAAGGTGCTAGCAAGGTGCTAGTTTAGTACATGGATGCCCTGGAGTCACAAGGGAGCCAGCGCAGCGTCCATGCAGAACCCTATATTGGTATGCATTGCCTCCAAATACAAACCTCAGGAACATTCTGTGTTCCTTTGTTCATATTTCTATGTGGAGTTATGTATCTTTATATCTATCATCACAAACCAGGAGAGGAAGGCCACCACACTTGCCTTCTGTTCCTCCCTGACACTAGCCATGGCCCAGGCTCTGTGAACTCGACACGACAGGTAGGGAACTGGCTGAACACCACTGTTTTCTGATTTGCTTAGCAAATCCTTTCGGCCAAATAGCTCTGAAGGTTTAACAGGGGCATGCATCAAGGAGACATTGTCGTTGTCCCCCATCCCTGAGAGGTTGAGCCATAGGTGCATCTCCACCCAGAGAGACAAATCTGTGGTACGGCGCAGCTCTGCACTGCCTCAGACCCAATTCACTCCCAAGTGTCAAGCTCACTCAGCAGTTCTGCTTGGTAGACCTGCAACACTACCATAGTATGCAGTGACCCAATAGCAAGACCCGCTGCAGCATAGGATTTGCCCACCAATGGCGAGGTGGTCTTACATGGCTTGGAAGGCAAAGCTGGGACCCCTAAACTACCTGCCATCGATGGAGAGAGGTAGCGCACAAGGGCCTCCTCCCCCTTCAACATAGCTAAATAACAATGCTGCTCACTTCCCATGATGGGCGAGTAATCAGACATTGTAGGGTTATAAACATGGCTAGTGTATGGTTCCCCCAGATGGGTGATATTTCCTCATCAACTGCTGGAAAATAGGGGAGTTTTCTGCTGTGTGAGTGAAATTTATTTTCACTGGGGAGGAAGAGCTCATCCAGCCTGCTACAAGCCACTTCCTCTTCCCCAGGCCAGTCTATATTTACTTTTTCAACTGCCCTAATAATCACCTCAAGCAGCTCTTTATATGCTTGAGAGTTGCTCTCTGTATTTGGTGCAATGGCACTCCCTACTGGCTCATCAGAGTCAGAGCGGGTGTTTTGAATATCCATAGCAGAAGGAGAAGTTGACCTTCAAAGTAAGGCGGAGCACCAGACTCAGAAGACAGAGCAAGAGATAAAGCAGTGCTCATCTCCGGCTCCTCTTCCAGATCCATACAAGATGCTGAGAGCCTGAACCAGATAGCTGGCCGGCCCAGATTCGGGAGGCTCTGAAACCCATCTTCCTTCAGCCGAGGAGAGTGTGAGTCACGAGCAGAGCTGCCTAATTGTAAAACATTCACAATGCTCACAACCAGACCCATCGACGGATGCTGTGGCATGCTCCAACCCTAAACACTTCACACAGAAATTGTAATGAGAGCAAAACACAACAATACAGTAATACACTTCCTGAATTATTTTTTATTCTTTTTTTTAAAGGTACAGAAAAGTAAAAACATAGTTCTTTCTTTTTTGAAAAGATAGAGAGGAAATGAAGCATCTTTTTGCAAGCATTACCCAATTGACCGACGTGCAGCCTCACTGATGATAATGCTGATGGCTGATGGCATGGTTCAAAGGTGCCGTATATACACTGTGAAAGTTGATTGGATGAATTTCTGCTGTGCCAGTCCTCATTGTAAAAGAACAATGTGATGGACAACATAACGGCTGATTTCTGCCTCAGCTTGCAGTGAGTTTTTGAATAGCTTCAGTGAAGGAGTTTAAGACAAACACTCACCTTGTGCTCCCAGATCCAGATGGTTTTGTGGTGGTCCTTGTAAAAGGTATGAATGGACTACTAGATAGGATGAATAGTCATTAGAGAACAGTGCAACAGTTCATCAGTCTCAGAGCAAATGCTACATAATAGTAAGAATTTAAATAGTTTGTTTTCCCCAAACATGATGTGCTTGGGCTTGAACAGTAGAATACCACATCAGGTTCCACTCCTGTCAGCCAAGAACAAGAATCTGATACGGTCATGAGAACAGACTCCCCAGATCTGGACAGCTGAAGACTGGAAAAAGATCAGATGACTTGTTTTTAAGTCTTCAGCTGTCCATTTTGGGTTAGTGTGTGCCTGTTCCTGGCTGACAGGAGAGGCACCTGATGTGGCTTTTTGATGTTGTAGCCCATCGACAGCAAGATTCTATGTTCTGTGCGTGCTGAGATGTTTATCTGCTCCCTGTAGGTTTAAAAAGAGATTATATGAATTACTAGATCTTTCCAGGTAGGTCAAAACAATCTGGCCATTTTCCTTTGACCTCTCTTATCAACAAGATGTTTCCACCCTCAGAACTGGGGCTAAAGACTGTTGTGTATGAAAATCCCCAGAGATCAGCAGTATGTGAAATACTCAACCCAGCCAATCTGGCCCCATAAACCATCCCACGGTTAAATGGTCTGCATTTATATAGTGCTTTTATCCAGGTGTGCAGGTGTTCCTATTCAAGTCGATGGTGAGTAAAGTTCATTATTAAATACTGTAGCTACGTAGCTTGTGGACAATAGAAAAAAATCATTAGAATTTTGAAAGGTTTAATTCCTGCTATGGCACAGCAGTCCTCATGGTAATAGAACAATGTGATGGACAGCGTGACGGATGATTTCTGACTCAGCTTGCAGTTTGTTTTAAATACCTTCAGTGAAGGAGTTTAAGAAAAACACTCACCTTTCGGTATCAGATCCAAATGGTGGCGTGATGCTCTCTGTAGCTGGTATAAATGGAGTGCTGGAAAGGATTATCAGCAGACATTAGAGCACACTTCAACAGTTCATCAGTCTCAGAGAAAATTCTACATAATAGTAAGAATTTACATATGTTTTCCCCAAAATTTGATGTGCTTGAGCTACAACAGTAGAATACCACATCAGGTTACACGACTGTCAGCCATGAACAAGAATCTGATACAATCATGAGAACTGACTCCCCAGATCTGGACAGCTGAACAATGGTAAAAGATCAGATGACTTGTTTTTAAGTCTTCAACTGTGCATTTTGGGTGAGTGTGTGCCTGTTCCTGGCTGACAGGAGTGGCACCTGATGTGGCCTTCTGATGTTGTAGCCCATCGACAGCAAGGTTCAAGATTTCGTTTCTGGTGAGATGCTTTTCGGCTCCCCGCAGGTTTAAAGAGACATTATATAAGAGTTATTACATCTTCTCAGGCAGCTCAAAACAATCTGGCCTTTTTCCTCTGACCTCTCTTATCAACAAGATGTTTCCACCCACAGAACTGTAGCTCATTCAGTGCTTTTTGTTTGTTTGTTTTTTACACCATTCTCTGTAAACTCTAGAAACTGTTGTGTTGTGTGAAATACTCAACCCAGTCAATCTGCCACCAACAACAATGCCATGGTTAAAGTCACAGAGATCACATTTTCCCCATTCAGATATTTGATGTGTACAATAACTGAAGTTCTTCACCCAGATCTGCATGACATC
>JAFFST010054137.1:66054-86623 GCA_022414735.1 Noturus placidus
AACACCTTCATTTACAAATTGCATTTTGTGTTTACTTGTGTTGTCCTTGACTATTGTTTAAATTGGTTTGATGTTCCGAAACACTTAAGTGTGACAAACATGCAAAGGAACAGGAAATGAGGAAGGGGGCAAGCACTTTTTCACACCACTGTATACATGCAGGGGGGAATATAGGGGGAAAACAAATATATTCCTGTCAAATGCAGTGTGAATTATTGGTAGAAGACCATTATTGCCAATTACAGAGAGAAACAATTTATCATCAGGCTTTTGTAAACTTTAACTATTTCCACAAGTATGTAATATGTCAGTTGTGTGTACTGTTTATTTGATTTTTCACTTCCATTTGCAGTTGTATTTTCTTCTCTTTGCTCAGAAGCACCTCTACTTCAAATGCAGCATTTATAAAAAGCCATGGGAATAAAACAAAAACTTCACAAACCAGAGACACTATAGTTTAATGTCTTTTCTTTGTTTTCATATCTTTTGTACTTTTTTCATAGCAGACATCTCAAGGCCTGTGTCTTGGGGCAAAAGAGCTGATGCAATCTCTTAAAACAGCACTCATGCTCTGTGAGGTTTCATCTATATCAGCCCATAGCTCATACCCATATACAAATATCTGTATTCAGAATATGTGTGCTGTTTATGTCTAGCCTAGCTCATCATGTTCATGATTATCCTCATTCCTTTTTGCTAGTTTCACTAATCAGTCCTAGTCTTTTTTTTTTTTTTTTTTTTTTTGGTAATCCTCAAGGTGTGCATATGTTTCAACAGAAAAGAATCCGGCCTATCATCCACCTATCAAATCCCAATGAAGCCAGGAGTCAAAGATAGCAAATTTGGCCTGCTGTCTGAGCGGGAGGGATGGCATATGGTCTCTCCACTATCAATCACTGCAACACTAGCCAATCATGGACATCAGTGAGTTCATGCATGGGGAAGAGGGTGTGTTATGCTGCCCCATGATCCAAACAGTATCCCCAGGACCTGAGTCAGCTGTAAAGCCACAGCATGAAGCTCACACACCATTGAGTTCCATGGAACACAGTGTGTTGAGTTGTTTATTGAAACAAAATATGATACACCGGTCCATTTCATTTCAATCTTCAGGTTGTATATGCAGAGTTCAACAGGGGTGAGCACTTATACAAGCCACAGTATCTTTCATCTGGAAAGCTATTTTATAGGTACACTAAATCGATATTTAGGTGAACAAATGTCCAGACAGGTATTACTTTGGTCAAGTCAGAATTTCATGCCACAAGTGTCACATTTTGGACTTCTAAACTGCTTTTAAACTTTAAAATTTAAACTCGCAGAAATTTAGTGCAAAAACTAAGCAAGGTTTATCCAGGAAACAGTTTTCTCTAATTCCTCAAATTCCCTCAACTCCCTAAGCTGCAACTTATACCACAGTGATCAATAAAACAAAGCCAACATGCTGCAATTTTAGGGGCTTAATTACCATCATAAATCAATGGTTCACAATCATAAACTTCCTCCACAGTGGGCTTTCTTGAGCAGATACATATCTCCATTTATCTCAATGTGAATCATGTAATTAAAATAAATAAATAAATAAATAAATAAACAAACTATTTTAGTAGCAATTTTGTTCATTTAGATTGTTTTTTTTTTTCCTTCAGGGATGAAACATATCCAGTACAGACAGAAGAAGATCAGAAGTGTGTTTTTTTGTCAAATAGAACTCATCTTTGTATGAGCTTCACACCGTGGGAAGCGCCCTCACGCACAACTTGTATCTGAAGTCTGTGTAAAATCACTCCTAATTATAACCCTGCTGTGGTCAGGTGACTTGGCATTACATGCATTGTGTGACTATAAAAGGGAACCTATAAACCACATCAGCTTTCTTTGTCTTTAGCGCAGGCTGTCGGTTGTCTGTGTGAACATTCCTAAAACTCTTCGCTTCTCTCTATTTTCAAAATATATTCTTTTCTCTCACAATCCTGTGCAAACAGAATGAGCTTTAGAGGGTTCACAAAGTGTTTTACTCCCTGCTCTCGTGTTATTACAGAGGGAGATGGATGCATGGGAGTATGGGAGTGGCACATGATGCGGCTTGGCTCCGCTCACGGCTCTCTCACTGCTCAGCCGAAACAAGATGGTTTTGGAACCTCATGAAACTAAGCCTGATCCTGGAGGTCCCGTATGGATCTGGAGGGGGAATCGAAGATGAGTGCTGCTCTTGTTTTCTCGTTCTTTCTCTCAACCGAGGTTGTAGAGACCATGGTAAATGCTAGAGCACCATCCATGAGAAATTGTTTGCATTCAATTGGCAACTTTTTTAGTGTGATGTGAGGAACACCAGTGAGACCCAGTAAACTGTGCAACAGCTATAGTACTGGAGTTCTTACAGGAATGTTTCTCAGCAGTGTTGGCTCCTTCTGCAAATAGGGTCTACATGCCCCTATTGTTGGAGCCTCTGTGGGGCAACATCCTCTAACTTCGAGGTTTATGCATGGTGTAGAGGCTCATCTGCAAACCACACATACCTTCTTGGGACCTTCTCTGGTCCGGGAAGCTCTGTCAGGCACCCTATTTAAGTCCTTAGAGTCAGCTTCAGAGAAGATTCTGACCCTAAAGGTAGCTCATTTGGCTGCCCCTGGATTAGCCAAGGTCTCCCTATATTGTAGGCTGGATTATTCCTGAGTGCCTACGTCTGCCAGCCGGTATTGTTGCAGGCATTCACCACAACTCCATTCCTTAAACAGGAATGAGGAAGACTGCACTTTCATTGGAATGAGGAAGACTGCACCTACCTCTCCAGCCAGTGGCATAAGTCGGAGAAGTTGCTGGTCTTCTTGGCAGTGACAGTGGAGGTGATGCAGTGAAGGTGATGCTGCATCAAAGCAGTGCATCTCTATTTGGATAGTGGAATCAATCTCTATTGCTTATGAGGCACGTTAATGCCTCGCTATGTCTCTGGGCATAGGGGCTCATTCCACTAGGGGGATCGCCTCCTCAAAGGCTTTAATTAAGGGATTCCCTAACAGGATGTGCGTGCTGCAGCTGGGTGGTCTAAGCCACACACATTCATTAAGAATTATAGATTGGCTTTATTGGCCTCTAGTTAGAGTTTCCCAGGATCCTGCTACATCTGCTGCTGGTAGCACCATATTGGCCAACTTGAATTTAGTTCTCCGAGACAATATTTCTGCTGGACAGCACTCCCTGGGAGATTTCCATTCACAAGGATATTTTGTCTGAAGCCAAAGGATTGATTCATCTTGCTGGAACTATGGAATTTGTGAGTCTGGCCCCTGAGAGCCACCAGCTCATAGATTCTGGTCTCTCAACCAAAGTCATAGAGACCATGTTAAATGCTAGGAATGTCAGTGAGACCCAGTAAACTGCACAATGACAGTCATGGAGTTCTTACAGTAACATTTCTAAACAAGTTTAGTTCCTTCTACAATTAGGGTCTACGTGGTAACCATAATGGCCAGCTATGCCCCTATTGATGGAGCAATGCGTGAAATGCTGTGGCACCTTAGGCCTATAAATAGGCAGGATTTTACACAGACTTCAGATACTCGTCACACACAATGGTGCTTCCGACAGCATGAAGGTCATGTAACGTCTTGTTCCCTTCTCAGGTAACAGGGTTACATGCGTAACTAAGATGTTTTTGAGATGAGACACACCACTCTACTATAAGTTTGTTTCTGAGTATCTGATCTTTCCTTTTACTTTGAGTTTTCTTTCAGTGCAGTTCTGGAATAGCAAATAGGACAGAGGTGATGAATTAGTTTCTATATTCAATGCAGAAGTACATTTTGAAGCAGTTATTCAATTGCTGATGGCTACACTTAATCTCACCTTGTGTCTGGAGATAGAGTCTGATAGAGGTCCACTCCTAATCTAAGATACTCATATACAATATTCACATGCCCCTTGATTATGTTGTTCATGTAAGTTCAATTAGGCTTGGAACTAAACCCCGCAGGGAGAGGGGTTTTAAGACTCTGCACCAAACCTCTATTTCTTTTCTTTAGTGGCATCAGTGATATATAACCTTATTTACTGAAAGGAATAAAGATCTGTTTTGATGCTGCAACATTTCACCACAAACCACCAATGTTTTGTAAATATTTTTTGATAGCCACTAGGAGAATACGAAGAATACAACCCCTTGTTTAATCATCCAGTCAAGACTGCAAATGTCCACAGAACTTGGGGGGAAGACAATATGAAATCATGCAACTATATTTCCAAAGAAGAGGTTCAGTTGTGTGAAATTTTGTGGGTCTGCAGGCTGGAAGCAGGAGTTGGTGAAAGGGTTGAAATCTAATTGATAGTCTCCGAGCAGCAGCCTAGTGTGTGATGCCCTAGGGAACAAGTGGTAAACACATAACCTCAGCCTAGCAATGTGTCTCTGACATCCTTCCCTCCAGTACTCCCACCCTCCTTCGCTCTCAGTCCCCCCTCTCTGTTTGCCAGAGGTCCACATCCCATACAAAGTGGCTCTGCTAAGCTTTGCTAAAATGCAGCTTTGAGAGCCACTCTCACCAGCAAGACAGAGTGAAAGAAACCAGTAACCTGGATGTGCAATGTGTGTGTGCGGGTGTATTGAGAGCAAAAGAGAGTGCATTTAGGATTAATGTGATTAAAAAAACAGGGAATAGGGCTTTCATGAGACCATTAGCACTTCAAAGCAGAGGATGCTGCAGAAAATGATGCCAAAACGATGGCACAACAGATATTAGGCAGGCTGAATGCAGTTAGTAAGGGGTGCTGAATGCAGAATAGATACAGTGGTCATGACAAAAACACCAAACACACCAGAAAAAATGTTTACTGTATCAGGTAACTGAAAGTTTGAATCCCCCTCTGTGCTCAAGAGCCGATGAAGTATATTGGTCATGCTCTCTGGGTATCGGGGATGGCATATGTAATTTCTCCCTCTCCAAGCACAATGACACTAGCTAATCTGCAAGTTCTTGTAAGCAGTAAAGTGCAGATGCAGACCCCTGTGATGTAGCACGAGTAGCAGTTTGGGTGGAAAAAGTGGTTGGCTGACTTCATGTGTCTCAAATGAAGTATGTGTGAGCCTTCAACCTTCCCAGTTGGTGGTTATTAGTATGATAGTGGTGAGGTGACTGTGAGAGGGAAATGGAAGTTGAAAAATTGGAACAAAAGAGCTCATTAACAAACGTTAGAATGATGTGTATGCTTTAAACATGCGTTTTGAAGAACAAATTTTTCACGATAATGCATGATACTGAATGATTTAATATTGGCCTCAAATGGGTCTCCAAATGCACTTCAGGTTTTATTGTCTACTTCAGGGGTGCACAATAGGTCGATTGTTAACAATTGCGGTCAATCGCAAAGGAAGAGCAGGTAGATCGCCATTCAAAAATAAATAAATAAATAAATAAATAAATAAATGTTCGTGTTGATGTACAGGATCTCATCTTTTCTCTCACCACGCGTGTGATCAAACACGCCAGCACTAAAGACTAGCAAGCGAAATCACAGGAGTTACCTTTTTTAAGACTTTTAAAGACAAAACCCAGCTCCCAGTGTGTACATTTATATCAGTCACCACGGACCCGCCCGCAATGAGGTCTGTGACCACACTGATACTGGTCACACACGAGTACACACTGACGTGAGATGGCTTTGTAGGGGTAAATTCCTGCAGAGATTTCGAGAGCTCTGTCCAGAGATAAGGGAGTTTCTATTTGCTGTTAAACATGCAGAATACACCCAACTCAATGATGATCAGTGGCATTTTTAACCGATCTGACCAACATGTTAAATGAGCTTAATTTTGGAGCTGCAAGAAAAAGACAAAACTGTGGTCAATATGATCAGCTCAGTTAATGCCTTTAAACGGAAAATGCACCTTCTATCCTCAAAGCTGCAGCACCATGAACTTCCAAAACCTCGTGTCAGAGGTGGAGATGCAGTGGAAGGCTTGTGCGCAGTCAAGCTGTCAGTCAGAGTTTGACAGACTCTTTCAAGACTTTTTCTTTACTGGAGCCAGTCGCTACTATTATTTCTGTGAGTCAGCCTTTACCCACATGAAGATTATTAAGTCCAAATATCGTTCCACAATGACTGATCATCATTTGGAGGCCTGCTGGAGGCTGGTTTCCAGCAGCTACTGTCCGGACTATGCAACCCTGGCTGATTCTATTCAGTGCAAGTAACCAGAGTAAGGTATTGACCAAAAATGTACTGAATTGTAATGTGTCATAAGGGCTCATGCAGTTATGCAAGGTACATGAACATATATTGTGTATATATATTTGAAGTATACTCAGTACATATATATATATATATATATATATACAGTGGTACCTCGACATACGAGTGCCCTAACATACGAGTTCTTTGAGATACGAGTGCGCCCTGCGCGTCTCGCATTTTCGTCACGAGTTGCACCGGACAAAGCGCCACTCACGAAACATGTGACACAGCCACGTGTTAGTGCGCGCGCAAATTTAAACCTTTGTTTGTGTGTGTGTGTGTGTGATTCTCACAAATATAAACAAGAAGCGAAAAGCCAAACCGGTTTGATATTTTATTGCCTCAGTCAGTGTGCTTGTTTGCCTCGCTGTCGAAGCATCTTTGATAAGTTTTGCTCGCGTTTTGTGCTTTTTGTACATTTACAGTACTTTACCACATTTCTTTTTATAACCATGGGTTCAAAGAACGTGAGTGGAAAGGTCAGTGCTCAGAAGAAGATGATGTCTATTGAATTAAAGCGTGAAATCATAGGAAAACATGAGCAAGGTGTGCAAGGAAATAAACCAGTTTATTTATTTACATTCTCTTTTATTATGTTTTTTTTTACAATATTTGTCATTTAATACTCAATAAATAAATTTTTAATAATCAATAAATAAATTTTTTCTTATTCAAAAACACGTAACAAAAACAACTGGGGTGGCATTTTGGGGGCTGGAACAGATTAATGGCATTTCAATTAATTTCATTGGGGAAAATTGCTTTGAGATACAAGTAAAATAGACATACAAGCAAGGATACGGAAGAAATTAAACTCGTATGTCGAGGTACCACTGTATATATAATGTTAAAAGTAGCTCGCAATTCAAAAAAGTGTGTGCACCCATGGTCTACTTATTACATCATAATAATTATTTATTTTGCCTAACTGTTCAAGTTTTCCAAACATAAAAAAAAAAAAAAAAAAAATTCCCCCTAAGTTTGTCAGACAGTGGTTCTGGACTTAAAAATGCAGTTAAGTTCTTTTAAACAAAGGTCATAACTTCATGTAGCTGAGATATGTGTGCAATGTTTGTATTAAATCCTCATTTTGGATGCTTAACTCAACTCACATATGCACTAAAGGTCTACCACATTAACTAAAGCATGCTAAAGCTTTCCTTTGACCATCTGTTTTCAGTGAATGAAGAAAAATGTCAATCATCTAAACATTTACATAGCTGCATTCCATTATGGTTCCAAAATGGTCCCATTCCAAAATTTAGATAAATAAAATCAATATTAAACATGTAGAGTATATATACAGTATCTAACAAAAGTGAGTCCACTCCTCACATTTTTTAATAAATATTTGATTATATCTTTTCATGTGACAACAGTGAAGAAATGACACTTTGCTACAATGTAAAGTAGTGAGTGTACAGCTTGTGTAACAGTGTAAATTTGCTATCCCCTCAAAATAACTCAACACAGCCGTTAATGTCTAAACCGCTGGCAACAAAAGTGTGTACATCCCTAAGTGAAAATGTCCAAACTGTTCCCAAAATGTCAATATTTTGTGTGGCCACCATTTTTTTCCAGCACTGATTTAACCCTCTTGGGCATGGAGTTAACCAGAGCTTCACAGGTTGCCACTGGAGTCCTCTTCCACTCATCCATGATGACATCACAGAGCTGGTGGTTGTTAGAGACCTTGTGCTCTTCCACCTTCCACTTGAGGATGCCCCACAGATGCTCAAAAGGGTTTAGGTCTGGAGACATGCTTAGCCAGTCCATCACCTTCACCCTCAGCTTCTTTAGCAAGGCAGTGGTCATCTTGGATGTGTGTTTGTGGTCATTATCATGCTGGAATACTGCATTCTGATCATGCTCTGCTTCAATATGACACAGTACATGTTGACATTCATGGTTCCCTCAATGAACTGTAGCTCCCCAGTGCGGCAGCACTCATGCAGCCCCAGACCATGACACACCCACCACCATGCTTGACTGTAGGCAAGAATTGTTTGCTTGTATTTTTCTCATTTGTACGTTGCTTTGGATAAAAGCATCTGCTAAGTGAATAAATGTAAATTTAAATGTAAGACACATTTGTCTTTGTATACCTCAACTGTTTTCCACCACACATGCTTGACACCATCTGAATCAAATAAGTTTATCTTGGTCTCTTCAGACCACAGGACATGGTTCCAGTAAATCATTGTCCTTAGTCTGCTTGTCTTCAGCAAACTGTTTGCGGACTTTCTTGTGTATCATCTTTAGAAGAGGCTTCCTTCTGAGACAACAGCCATGCAGACCAATTTGATGCAGTGTGCGGCATATGGTCTGAGCACTGACAGGCTGACCCCCCACCCCTTCAACCGCTGCAACAATGCCGGCAGCACTCATATGTCTATTTCCCAAAGACAACCTCTGGATATGACGCCGGGGAGGGAAAATAGCTAATTGGGCACAATTTGGACATTTTCACTTAGGGGTGTACTCACTTTTGTTGCAACGGTTTAGACATTAATGGCTGTGTCTTGAGTTATTTTGAGGGGACAGCAAATGTAAGCTGTTACACAAGCTGTACACTCACTACTTTACATTGTAGCAAAGTGTCATTTCTTCAGTGTTGTCACATGAAAAGGTATAATCAAATATTAACAAAAATGTTAGGGGTGTACTCACTTTTGTTAGATACTTACTGTATATGGTCCTTACACAAATGAAGCCAGTAAACAGTATGATCTCACTGTAAATCTTGTACTGAATGAGGGGTCAGGGTCATGCTCAGTTGAAACAGTGAGCAGTAATGAAGTTACACTCCAATTTGATAAGTCCAACTCCAGAGATTTTATACTCAGCCTTGAATCCACTTATGGATAAGAGCATACTGTATGCCACCAGGCATACACTCTCCAGAATCAACCCCATTTCACTGAGCTCAAGGTCAGTGGCTCTCTCAGAGAAAGAGTGAGAGGAATGGTTGTAACAAGTGGACACACATGTGGCATGCTACACAAAAGACCTCTCTTTAGCTCAAGTAGAACAAAATTGTTCTTTTAGGCAACAAGCCTTTAGATGAAGAACAACAGTAGAAAAAAGAACAGAAGGATTTCAACAGTTTCAATGCTGTTATTTTCTTTCATGTCAGTAATCAAAACCACTCCAATGTCTTAAAAAAAAATAAAGGAAATAAGAGAGCTTTTCAAATTCATCATAACTTAAGGGCCCTTCTTGGGTGGGCGGATTTCCAGAAACAAGAATTTGATTGGACTTTTTTTTTTATTATAGCACACATTTTTATCTGCACTGCCATGAGTCTCAGGCAGCATACATAATTGAAAATATGTCTAATTACAGAACATCACAGCAGGATTAATGTAATTGTTTAGAAAGCTAACATATCACAGTTCTTTTACAAATAGGTTATAAGCCCTGGTTACACTATTTAAACTGCCATATCAGTGCAGTTTAATAGCAACGGGATTGGCTACAGCAGTGAAGCCAGATAAGGCTGGAAATATCCCCTGTCTAGATGTCATAGATACTGTAGCTCTTCATGTCTAAAACGTGTGTGTTTGTGTGTGTGTGTGTGTGTGTGTGTGTGCGCATGTACGTGCGTGTTTTAAGGGTGAGGCTATGAAAAAAATGCCATATTACGATACTGTAAGGCATTTCTCTGATACACAATATGTGTCACAATACATAGGTGTTGCATTAAAAAAATGTTATAAATATTAATACATTTGTTTATTTTTAATGTTTGCTTTTAATAAACAAATGGATATTTAGATTTCTTTAGAATTATTTATTTAAAAATAAATATTTTACAGTAATAAAAAATAATTCTACAATTTCAAATATTAAGCATCTGCTGCTTCCAGTCAGTTCATAATTTAAAAAATTAATTAGCACAATGTAAAGACCACAATATCCACAATATTTCAGAAAAAAAACAAACAAATTGTTATTTAATTTATTACAGTGTGTGTGTGTGTGTGTGTGTGTGTGTGTGTGTGTGTGTGTGTGTGTGTGTGTGTGTATGTGTGCGTGTGTGTGTCAGGCTTGACCGTCACTCCTGAACTTTCCCTGAAATCAAGGGTAATTTTTTGCTCTGATACTTTGACAAAACAGTTCTTGCCCCTTTTCTTTTAGGACTAAGCACTTCTACTTAGACTGTAACATTATTTACATTTGCATGTACACATTTATACAAAGTGATTTGAAACAAAGTACAACCCTAGCATTTAGTCATTAATCTTTATTAACTGATTTGCCCTGGTCAGTGTTGCAGTAGATCCTCGGCAATGTGTGATGCAGGAATACACACCTTCATATTTAGGGGGCACCATTTCAGGGCACCATACACTCACACATTTACCCACTCATTGGTCATGTACAAAATGCACCCAAGGCGATTTTTTGAACAGTCAAGCAAGGTAACAGCATGTTTGTAATTTTTTTTTCTGAGCGCTAGGAGGAAACTGGAGAACCCAGATGAAACCCACAAAGGCAAAGAGAGAACATAAAAAAGTCCACATAGACAGCAACCCAAGGGCAGCATCAAACCAGGGAAGGTTGTTATGCCACTATGCCCGTCCATTCCAATCTGAGCATGTAGCTGTTACAGGAACAGACAGTTGCTGCAAGATAGTTATGAAAAATTGAGAGAAGCTCAACTAAATTAGTCTTAGACTTAGATGCACCAGTCATGGGCTACAGATTGGCCATATTTTCCTGGCCAAAAGGTTTAGAAAGGTTGTAGAAGGTTGCATTCTGATTGCATCTCCACATTTATATGTGACGGTGAGCACATGATATAACGGTGAGCAAATGATACATATTTGCTGATGAGCTATGGGAAAAGGTTTGTGGTTGGTTGTTAAAATGTCAGTTTTTCTGGGAAAGTAAACCATTTTGTACAAACCGAAAGTAAATCGACATGCAGTATTTCACTATGTGGTCTTTAGTGCCGGGATGTGCCCGGTCTTGTTGCTCACTTAAAGAACGATATGAAGGAAGGTCATGCAGTTAACTGTCCAGTGAGAGGGTGCAAAATTGCTTTTCAAATCAAGTCCTCTTTTACCTCTCATATATCTAGGAAGCGCAGGAACTGTTTACTTAACAGAATTAGTGATTCACATCGGCATTCTGCATCAGAGATACCATCTGGTTCAACTGAGCAATGTCCTGCTGACCTGGACACAAATACAGGTGAATCAGAAAAAAGTGAAAAGGGTTTGTTTCAAAATTTTGAGGATTTATATTTGAGACATGTTAACGTATTTTATCTGAAATTACAAGGACAGCTTCTACAATACAAAATATTGTAGATGAGATGCAAATCATGAATTTGGCCAGACATATACTTTTAGTAAGCTACATTCACTTTTTCAGAATTCGTCGTTACCCACGGAGACTATTTCTAAAACCTTTGCTACTGTGAAGGAATCAGACTTATGTGTCATAAGGGACCTACGATATATGAACAGATTATTCAAGGAGTCAGATCTTTAAAAAAATTATTCAAATATCTTGAACCAAAAAGAATGCTTTTAGGTAGAGATGAGAATCGGACAGAGCAATTTGCATACCATGAACCTGTGAAAGGGACATTGAAGTGTCTGTTAAATTCAGATGTTGGGAGGAATTGCATATCGATGCACCTGCCTGGAAAAAATAAAAATAAAAAAACTTTTCTGATGTACTTTGTGATTGCACAGATGGCCAAATACTTGAGATTTATCTCAAGACAACCCAAGCCTTCAGCTACTGCTTTATCAAAATGCTTTTGAGGTGGTTAACCCTTGAGGGTCTGCACGAAAGAAACACAAAATTTTGCCTGTATACCTCTCTCTTGTTAATTTGCCAGCTCATCTCGGGTCAAACACAGAACAAATGCAGCTGGTTCTGTTGTGCAGAGAGAAAGACTTTAAAGATTTCGGCCATGAACGTGTTTTCTCAGAGCTAGTAGCAGACCTGAAAGAGCTTGAGGAAAATGGAATTACTCTATTAGATCAATCTCATATAAAAGGAAAAGGCTACCTATTTAGGTTCCTGAGTTTCTACGCAAGGTGCGCATTATTGTTTGAACTATTTGGAATGTTTGGTTATTTCCTAGTCATGAGATGATGTTAATTTATTGTTCTTTCTTTGCAGGTTCTTGACCTTTGTTTCCAGGTTCTTGCTCTTTGTTTCCTGCCTGTGTTTTGCCAAAACCCTAGCTTCTTTGTTTTCTTTGTTAGCGACCGTATTTTCATGCTTACCCGTGTTTTGGTTTATGTTTTGTTTTGTTGATAATAAAGCACTTCTCTAGCGATTACTTCCTGCCTCCTCCGATTCGTGACATTTCCTATGGGTAGTTTTGATTTGTGCATCTGAGATTGTAAAAAGTTGTATGGTAATGCTTTCCAGGCCTTTTGATTCATGATTAATCAATTCTGGTAATACAATGGTGTGCTGTTTTGTTCAGGTTATTGAATGCCTTGAATTCTGGTAAAGATTTTAATTATTCAAAATATTTGTTCTGCAAGTTGAAGCCAACTTGGAGTAAAATCTTTTATTGAGGTTTTAAGGACAATAATATGGTTGTCCAAAATAAGTATTTACTGTGTTTTTGGTATTTAAATTAAAATTGCATTTGCTTTTCATACCAGTTCTGGGTGTTCTTGTTAATTTTACAAAATGTATTTTGCACAAGTAGTTCTTTTTTTCTGGCAACCACGGCTGGCATTTTTTTTTTTTTTTTTTTTTTTTTTTTTTAATTACTGCAAATGTTACAGGATTTATTATTATTATTATTATTATTATTATTATTATTATTATTGCAGGTCTTTAGTTGAAATTGAATTGAATTATTTTCAAACCATCTTGAGAAATGAATTGAGGAATTGAAGTTTTTGCTCAGGATGAATACAGGCTTAATAAAAAAAAAATCTACCTAGTACTATTGTAATCAGTAATCTAGATAAATAAATACAATGAGAACACCAGGGGAGAACTACTACTCCATATAGCTCCCTCTTTATCCCAGCAGTAGCACTAGGGAGAGGAAGTGATCCGATCTCGCTCCACAAAACCCCACACATGCTCAGCAGGGTTAAACTATGCAAATGCTATAAAATATCTATTATTCCCTGATTTAAAAATCTGCACATCAATGAAATATCACTCTCAAAACCAGCCATGCATTTAGCATAGTGCCCTCTAGTGAAATAATAATAATAATAATTATTATTATTATATTATATATAATAAAAATATATATATAGTAGTAGTAGTAGTAGTATAATACTGCTAGCGTAATTTCAAGGATAAAACAAAGAAAGGCTGAGCTTACATTATGCTCATCTACCTGGTGCATGATGAAGGAAAGAAAAAAAGAACATAAATAAAAAAAAAAAACTTTTAAAAGGCCAATTTTCACATTGAAATGCCAAGGACGAAAGACTAAATATTTGACATATCAAACATCAGAGGGTGTCTGTTGCTGCACCCTCATCAGTTGTCTTAACAAACCCTTATCACATCCTTTTCACAGTCAAACAAAATGCCAAGTCTCTCTTAGCAGGGTTTAATTAGCTGAGTTGTGCTGTTCAGAGAAAGAACTTCAATAAAGATGACTAGGAGAAGCACCCTGCTATAGGACAGTTGCTGTGTGAAGCAAAGAAACTAAGTGACATCTTCAGTGGAACATGGAGGAAGAATGACCTCCTCGGTAAAGCAGGATGGCGGAGTGACGTCCTCAGCTGAGCACGAAGGCAGAGCGATGTCGTCACCCAAGCAGGAAGGAGGAGCGACGTCCTCAACAGAATGGGAATATGGAACAACGTCCAAAGAGAAGCCTGGCATAATGATGTCCGAGGTGGAGCAGGGAGGCAAAGCGGAGCTCTTGGCCGAAATGAGAGACAGAGCAACCTCCTCAGTTGAACAGGAAGAATGAGTGACCTTCTCCATTGACTCGGACGGCTGGGCAAAATCAGACAGTAGGGGAGGGAGGGTGGGGTTACGCTTTTAGTAATTCTTCTGTGGCCCGGATCCAAGACTCCCTCCCCTCTGGGACTCCAAGGAAATCTCTTGGGTGGAGAAAAAAATCTGCTGCATCTATATTGACATCTTGCTTTCTGTCATGTAATGGAGGTGAAGATGGATGCAAGTGTGGATTAAAGTTTAATAAAACAAACTAAACATAAAACAAGAACTATGAACATGTGGCAGAGATGACACATCCATGAGAAAATAACAAAAGACAAGAAAGAAAAACGTGACATGGAAAGACAATCAAAGAAACACCCTGAGTGCTGTACAAACTGTGACTTAAATGCCCGTGTTAATTTCCCAAAACATGAATCAGGTGAAACTAGTCATGTGACTTAGCAGTGGATACAGGGAATTGGTTGAACTATAGTAACCATGGTTATTATGGCTAAAAGAGTATAATCGTGGTTACTATAACAAAAAAAAATATGGAAAGAAATAAAAAAAAAACACGCAAACAAAAAAGGATAAAGTCATTATGAAGTCTGCGTCATCAGTCAATTACAATACATCTATAAGTGTGTGGAAATTAATGAGTGAATGTCTTTTTTATCTCACTGCTTTTAATTTTTTACATGTTATACTTGGTGATATAGTGCTGGATCTTGCAGATGAGGTTTGGCAATTAACTCTACAACTAAGGGAAATTGGTGAACTGATTTGTGCTCAGAAAATTTCAAAAAGTTTATTTGCATGTTCTTATCCAAGAATACTTGCAGTCTAGAAAAGAAGCCTTTACAGAAGTGAATCTATAAGGATTTATAGCATTTATAAGGGTGATAAGATGTGCATAATAGACACCCAATGATCTACTGATCTACAGGCTACCATTGAAAAGCTATTAAATGGAGTCATGATTTTAATTAGATATGTCCTTATGTACACTATATGGTCAAATATATGGCTGCCTGACCACCACACCATATGTGTTTGTTGAACATCCCATTCCAGACTCAGTCCCCTCTTTGCTGTTATAATAACGTTCACTCTTCTAGGAAGAATTTCCACTATATTTTAGAGCATGTCTGTGGGGATTTGTACTCATTAAGCCACAAGAGTGTTAGTGAGGTTAAGCACTGATGTTGGATGAGGAGGCCTGGGGCTAAGCCTGTGTCTCAATTCATCCCAAAGGTGTTCAATGGGGTTGAGGTCAGGCCTCTGTGAAAGCCACAATTTATGTTCCACTACAAACTTGGCAAACCATGTATGTGTTCATGGAGCTAGCTTTGTGCACAGCGGTATTGTCATGCTGGAACATGTCCGGGCCCCTTAGTTCTAGTGAAGGGATATTGTACAGCAATCATCAGTAAGATTATTCAATTGAGTGCTTCCAACATTGTGGAAACAGCTTGGGGAAGGTCCATATGGGTGTGATCGTAAGGTGCCCAAAAACATTTGGCCATATAGTGTTCATTTAAGTTTACAGCATTTTCTGAGTAGTGTTATAGCTGACCCACAAAATGTTACAATTGTGCCACTTTTGCCTGTAAAGTTTGAAGCATGGGAGTCCTTTAGGTTTCAGTGAAAATGTACTGACAGTATGGTAAACTTGCAGTTGATAAAAGAAGCAAACATACATATGTATGATGTTACTGTATGTAGGAATTATGAAGTCTGTCGTTTTAATCATCACAGGGTAGATTAACTCCACACACACAAAAATATGTTTATTGTACAGGCCCTCCTATACTATATTTCTTTAATTACAAAGTAATATCATTAAAATAAATAAGTAATAGAGCATGTATGCAAAGATTTGATTGAGATTTAAATGCAATCATCTCCACTTCTGTGTGACTAATAACAACTCAACAGACTCAATCAAATACTGGTGCATTTGCGTTCATCACAAAAGCACATGGAGCAAACGTGATTCACCACGTATGTATACACTCAGCAAAAAATGAAGCGTCCTCTCACATTCAACTGCTTTTATTTCCAGCAAATTTCTCAGCATGTATAAATATTTGTATAAACATAAAAAGATTCAACAACTCAGACATAAACTGAAGAAGTTTCACAGACATTTGAGGAACAGAAATAGAACAACGAGTCCCTGAACAAAGTGGGGGGTCACTATCAAAAGTAACAGTCAGTATTACTTTTGTGTGTCCTCCATTACTTTAATAAATAAATAATACATAAGTATTACTTATGTGGTGTGTCCTCCAGCTTCTTTAAGTACTACAGTGCATCTCATCCTCATGGACTGCACCAGATTTGTCAGTTCTTGCTGTGAGGTGTTTCCCCACTCTTCCACCAAGGCATTTGCCAGTTCAGGATCATGTCAGGATCATGTCCTTGTCTTCAAGGACAATCAGCTGTCCTTCCTGTATCCCTCTAGCAACCTCTTAGGCATCTTGCATTATGGACATTGCTCTGGACACATCTGCAGTCCTCATGCCTCCCTGCAGCAGGACTATAGCATGTTCACGCAGGTGAGCAGGTACACTCATGGTACACGTGTGTTGTGGAAATTAATGATATTATTATACCCAAAACACCTGCGCAGGTTACTTTACTTCCTGAAAAAGTGTGCACCCAAGTACGAGTTGCAATCACAATCATGGAAATTTCGGCATTCAGACCATCTCTGGTTTGATGTTTGCATGACAGTTTTCACATTACTAATTTTTCATGCTAACCGTGCTCCGTTTTGGACTAAGCTGCATGTGAAAGCCCCCTTAAAGCAATAAATGCTATTTTCCCCTTAATTTTTCCCAAAACAATAAAACATTTAGTGAGTTTTACCCCTTTCTTCATAATCATGTATAACAAGAATGGTCAAATAGTGTATGTTATGGCTAAATAAATAAAACATTTGTATCTGTCTTTCTTCTACCCGTTTCATTTATAACTGCCTCCAAGTACTTTATGAATATTTTGAGCAGCTTTTAGATTCTTAAAGTTGTAATACTGATTATATTTTAGGTAAAAAAAAAAAAAAAAAAAAAAAAAAAAAGAAAATTGTGGCATATTTAAATGGATGGGTAAGTGACAATAGGGTAGGGTATAGGGTAGGTATAGGGTAGGTTGATCAGTAGAAAGAAGTATGGTAGGTGTTGATGGTGGGTAGTGGTACTAGCACAGCTGTGTATATTCATATATTATATTATGTATCCGAGAACATGTTGCAAAATTACCACTGCTTTGTGACTGATAATAATAATGTAAAACAATAAACAATATAAAATGATTTTCCCCTAATGCGTAATGGCTTCCCCTTTATTTTCCACATTTTTGTCCAGACAAAATGAGTGGGAAAAAAAAGCTCAACATAATTGAAATGGATGGGTAAAACACTTATTGTTATATTTACTTCTGATGCACTAAACATTTGTAACATGGTAATTACAATCCAATTTGACTACCAGCAGCTGTGGCTGTCACTGAAAATAACTGCAATCAAGCCATCTTCTTTTGTGTCAGACACTGGTGGGAGAGTCAAGAAGACTCTGTGATGTGGATGTTAAATTTCAGTGAGAGTGCAGTGCTTAAAAAAAGCACCCTTCACTAGAGCCGAGAGTTTTAGCCCAAACCTGTTCCAGCACAACAATGCCTCTATGCAAAACGTGATGTTAATAAAGACATGGTTTGTCAAAGTTGGTGACAAGGAACTTGAGCGGCCTACAGAGAGCCATGAACTTAGCCTCACTGAAAACCTTTGGAATGAATTTGGAGTATTCTCTGCATTGGAGTGATGGGCCTTCTCATTTAACCATAGTGCTTGAGCTCAATAATTCTTTTGTGACTGAATGGCCACAGATCCTCACAGCCATGTTCCAAGATCTAGTGGAAATACAGACGTGTGGAGGTTGTTAAAGTAGCAAAGGGAGGAACAATTCCATAGTAATGGCCATTGTTTTGTAACGGGATGTTCAACAAGCACATATGGGTGTGATGGTTAGGCGCCCACATAATTTTGGACCTAAACATATTGAGCAGGTATTAAAAACCATAACACTAGAGCAGTTTAGTGCCAAATTGAGGTAAAAGGTCCATGTCTAGTTTTATGGTGCCAAAGACTATAGTATTTGTATAGTAGAAAAGAATCCACTTCTAATGCTATCTCAGAGGCATATGTTAAACCGATTGTTTTTAACTATTGCCAGGACAGAGAAATCAACTCATCTTTGTTGCACAGATAGAAAGGAGAATGTGACAAGCCACTATCACAACTAATACTTTGAGAACAAAATTAATGTAATCTGTTAGATACTCGAAACATCCATTAGAGGCATACACAGAACACAATAGATTAAAATCAAGAAGACTGGTTAGGTCAATATATGCAGGATGGGATGAAATATAAATACACAAATACAAATTGTGCTATGAGTAAAATATCAATGAACAGTACAAAAGGACACCTTAATAAAATGTTTTAGAATAATGGCTTTATTCTTTACTATTGTAGTTCTTTCTAGAGGATTGGTTGGTGTGTTGTTATTGGGTTGACATTTGACCTGTAGGATCCTGATTGATAGGAATTCCAGAGATGTTAATCATAGAACTGCAGAGGATCTTATCAGCAGCTCCATGGAGAGCAACGTCACCCAGTCACTCAATTATACCAATATACCTTGATCTGATTTCGCAAAAAGGCAATTACCTTGAGGCATAATGGCTACCAGTCAGAGTAAATTAATGCTTTTATGGAATAAACAGACACAAGGCAAATTGAACTGCAGCAGGTGCATCTGGTTTCCAATGCCAAGCATTAGAATGAAAAGCAGCATATTTCACTGAAGCTACTTGTATTCATTTATTGATCTTCAGTGAGTGCTTCAAGTCAGGGTTGTGGTGGATCTGGAGCCTATCATCGCAACACTGGAATACACCAGTTCATCACATCTAGGGGCAGTTTAGCATAGCCAATCCACATACTGTCATGTTTTAAGGCGGTGGGAGGAAACTCAACACACAGACCAAATTGGCTCCAGATCAAACTGGGTACACTGAAGATGCAAGTATATAAAATATAATGGCATACAGTGGGCTGAAATAACACGACTTCAGGACTAGAACATGCAGTGGCTCTAAACAAATTGTGCAAACAACACAACAGTGTAAAACAAGATAAATGTGCAAGGCTGTCACAGTTCTAGGGACTCTGGACTCCATTTCCCATCAGACACTGCAAGTCACATGTTTTTCTACACCTGACTCACGTTTCGGTTAATGAGCACTGGTGTGTACAGTGCCTTGCGAAAGTATTCGGCCCCCTTGAACTGTTCGACCTTTTGCCACATTTCAGGCCTCAAACATAAAGATATAAAACTGTCATTTTTTTTGTGAAGAATCAACAACAGGTGGGACACAATCATGAAGTGGAACGAAATTTATTCGATATTTCAAACTTTTTCAACAAATAAAAAACTGAAAATTATTCAGGGCGAGCAAAATTATTCAGCCCCCTTTAGTTAATACTTTGTAGCGCCACCTTTTGCTGCGATTACAGCTGTAAGTCGCTTGGGGTATGTCTCTATCAGATTTGCACATCAAGAGACTGAAGTTTTTGCCCATTCCTCCTTGCAAAACAGCTCGAGCTCAGTGAGGTTGGATGGAGAGCATTTGTGAACTGCAGTTTTCAGTTCTTTCCACAGATTCTCGATTGGATTCAGGTCTGGACTTTGACTTGGCCATTTTAACACCTGGATATGTTTATTTGTGAACCATTCCATTGTAGATTTTGCTTTATGTTTTGGATCATGGTCTTGTTGGAAGACAAATCTCTGTCCCAGTCTCAGGTCTTTTGCAGACTCCATCAGGTTTTCTTCCAGAATGATCCTGTATTTGGCTCCATCCATCTTCCCTTTAATTTTAACCATCTTCCCTGTCCCTGCTAAAGAAAAGCAGGCCATAACCATGATGCCACCACCATGTTTGACAGTGGGAATGGTGTGTTCAGGGTGATGAGCTGTGTTGCTTGTACACCAAACATAACGTTTTGCATTGTTGCCAAAAAGTTCGATTTTGGTTTCATCTGACCAGAGCACCTTCTTCCACATGTTTGGTGTGTCTCCCAGGTGGCTTGTGGCAAACATTAAACGACACTTTTTATGGATATCTTTGAGAAATGGCTTTCATCTTGCCACTCTTCCATAAAGGCCAGATTTGTGCAGAATACGACTGATTGTTGTCCTATGGACAGAGTCTCCCACCTCAGCTGTAGATCTCTGCAGGTCATCCAGAGTGATCATGGGCCTCTTGGCTGCACCTCTGATCAGTCTTCTCCTTGTATGAGCTGAAAGTTTAGAGGGACGGCCGGGTCTTGGTAGATTTGCAGTGGTCTGATACTCCTTCCATTTCAATATTATCA
>JAFFST010054137.1:90067-115003 GCA_022414735.1 Noturus placidus
ATGATGGTTTGGATTTTTTTTCACCTTTAATAATAAACACCTTCATTTACAAATTGCATTTTGTGTTTACTTGTGTTGTCCTTGACTATTGTTTAAATTGGTTTGATGTTCCGAAACACTTAAGTGTGACAAACATGCAAAGGAACAGGAAATGAGGAAGGGGGCAAACACTTTTTCACACCATTGTATGCAGTGCAGTGGTTTTCACTTAATCGTGCTGCATGTATCTGAAGATTTTTACAGAGGGAGCTGATGTTTGCAGCTTGACTTGCCGACTACAATTCCCATTCATCAATAAGGTGAAAACCAGACCCAGTATAAACCCAAATATACTCAAATGGAATAGTCGCATCATTGACGTCATGTTTTGAGTTTTGTGCTCGACCACAGTTAGTGATCACACTAGATGTGTACCTGAGTTCAACTGAACTGTGCCTGGGCCCACCTCTTCAGCATAGCGTGCCCAGGAACAGTATAGAACGATGACACTAGTCAAACTGGACTTTGGGGGTCAAACGTGCTCGGGCATGTAATAGATAACGCCTAGTGTGAGTACACCCTTAGTGTGCAGAGTAAAGCTTAGCCAGACGCTAATTTATTATGCATTTATTTCGAATAATGAATAACTCAGTAATTACATTACAATGAATTCAGTAATTACATTGAACTATAGTGTAGATATTAGAGTAGTCAATCATTTTATGTCAATTATTTTATTTAATTCAGTGGTGCATTTTATGCTTTCATATAAATCAAGTTGGATTAATTTTATGTTTTTATTATTTCACAGATGTATCAAAAGGTAAATGTACTCCAAATGTTCTATATAATCAGGACTGTCATTCTAATGGTTCACTGTTTAAATGAAACATTTAAACACATTCATGCATACCTTTCTCTTTCTCACGCCCTATATCTCTATCTCTTAAGCAGACACCTGTGTAAACAGATGTTTCACTGTCACATCATTGGTGGACTTCCAAATATAACAGTCTTTCAATGTTAGTCATGGACAATTAACACATACGCATGGAAAGTAAAATAGAAAGAGAAAATTTGATTATGGTATTTTACTTTCTGATCTTGCTAAAGTCAAAGTCGTTTTTTATTGTCTCTGCAAACGTATTGCCCTCGAAAAAGAAAAACTATTGGAAAAGTCAAAAAAGTCAATAATTCACTTCGATAAAAGTAATAAAAGCAAAACTTTGGAAGGTTAGAAAAGTCTAAAGTTTAAAGATGCGGAAAGAGAAGAGAGGAGGAAGAAAAGGTGTGCTGAGGAAAGCCAACACTAATTTAATATGAAGGTCAAGAGGAGGGAAGAGATAACTTCATGATGTTGAAAACATTATATTGTTATCTTCATGCTGTATTCTCTTTCCTCCCCATTATCTTGCATCTGAGAACACGGTTAAATAAAGTGGTAAGTTCCCTGATGACATTGCCTCTGGGCTTAGCTCGGTAGACAATTCTTATCTGCACGCAGCATATCTGATTTCTGTATTGTTGGCCAGCGGGGGGGAAAAAAAACAAACATGAACAGAGGAAAGTTCAACTAGGAAGGTACTGTGCTGTTCATTAACCTATAAGGTTTTTAAAATATATGTTAGTAGTACGGTGCAGTTTTTTTCATTAGTATTAAAGACTCAGCCTCAGTAAGACTCAGTAGGTGTTAAGCTGTGTTCATGAAATATAGACATCTGATCACAGGATTGAGCCTATGTTTGCATTGATTAAGCATGTACATGAAATATAAATATTAATATATGTGGGTGCGCAAGTGTGTGAGGCACAATATAAGGATTTCTAGCCCACGTATCATCTGCCAATCTAATAACACAAATGATGAAGAGAGATTCTAGATCTGGTGATTTCATATAAAAAGTGTTTTTTTTCCTTTCTTAAATATCAGGAGCTATGCTTTCTTGCACTGCTTCACACACACACACACACACACACACACACACACACACACACACACACACACACACACACACACACAGGATGTGAATTGAAGGGGTGGAAAATACTGTAACTTTATGATTGTACTTAAGTACTATTTTGAAAGATATATACTTAGTATTATTGAAATTGAGTACTCGTATACCTATAAATGTACAAGAGGAAAAACAACAAAATATACAAAATGTACTTTTTACTCTTTGCATTTTCATTTTTACCTTCGTAGTAGTTGTTAACAATCTCAAATGCTATGGGGATTTTCTGCCAAGTTTTGCTGGATTTACCAATGATTTGTACAGGATGATATGTCCTTTGCTGCCCACATTTTTTTTTTTCATAAAACGTTTCACCAGATCTAAAGTATAAAAAAAAATGTTTACTCATTCATTATATAAATAATAATGGTAGCACTATCTCTGAAGGTGATAAGTATATTGACCTGTGAATGCATTCTTAACATGTTACAATACATTTATGAGGCATCATATACTATACATACTATTAAGATAAGGCATCACAGTTTATAGCTGTGTTTTATAATGCACTAATTAATGAACAGAATGCATTGTAAGTGGTGTTTAAAACAATTGACAACACCAAACTGAGTGTAATCTACTAAGTTAAAATTCTCAATAATCAAAATATAATAGCTTATAAACTGTATTTGTCAGCTCTAAGTAAAGTGACATGGTTTAAACATGAATTCGTTGATTAAACCAATAGCATTTCCACCGTTTTATTTCTGATATTTTATCATCTTTATTTCCACACATGGTGAATTAATACTACCCCAAAAATAAAGACCATAGATTAACATTGCAATATTTTTTACAGTTCTAAACTAACTCGTGTATGTCTTCAACTTTACAACTTTTTTTTTTTTTTAGCTAATATGGTATTTTAAATGGAACTGTCTTAACTGCCATTTATTTACCACAACTTGAAGTTTCACTGTTTCTATGGAGTGAATATATGGTGCTAGTATACCTGAACATCAGATAAATAAGTCATTATGAATAAATATCCTCTTATCCTCAAAATATCTTCTTTTTTGAACTTAGCTTCTTAGATTCTTAGTAGTATGGCTAGTTTAATTTTGAGAGGAACTGTATGCATGCCAAAGCTCATCCTTACTGGCATACCACAGATCTATTCAAAAAGTCGATTAAGATTTGAAGAGGCTCATTGCTTAAAATAGCTCATCCCCTTTAGGCCAAACAGCTAGGTGGACATGGAGAAAATATGACTATGTTTTGTATTACATGTCAGTGTTCAGTGTGAGCCATTAATAATTAATGCAAATTTATTAATAATGAAATAAGTTGTGTAGAACATACAGCGTGGAAACAAAGTGCCATAGAAACTAAATTTCTCTAACAGATTTTAATACAAATATAACCAGTAAATCAGTAGTTATTTCATTCCCTTGTACATGATATTATATATATAGATGCTTTAACTCTTGGACTTTCTATCTATGATCAATTGGGGGCATGTTAACCTAAACTAGACTGAACTATGCATCTCTATTAAATTGATTCTGAGATGAATTACATGCTCCCAGTAAGGATTTAATGTAGAGATTGTGTACATCAACATAAGCATATCTCATTTATGTAGAATTCTGAATTTAGCCCATATGGCTCAAGCAAATTGCAGTGTTAAGACCAGTGCCATGGGCTGACAGTTTAAAGTAATGAAATAAAATATAAAATATTAAGACGTGCTGGATCAAGGGATTTTATATATTTTTATAATAATAATGATGAAAGCCATTTTCAGTGATTAATGTGATAATTACAACTTGAAATATTCTACAGCATGGGTATAAAGGCAGTGTTTGAGATGCTATAGAAAAACCTATCTCAGAAGCTTCTACTCAAGAAAAATTTGGCAACTCCAGGGACATGAATGCCACATAGGTAATTTGCATAATCTGAATGGGAAGCCCTTAAAATTTACTTAAGCACTTGCGTAACCAAACTCTAAATACAAATAACTTTTCCTGTGTAAATATTCATGTAGTAACTTTTGGAGTTTCCAAAAGTCTTTAGACTTTAAGTCTCCAATATGCGCCATTGTGTGCAAGAAAAATAAGAAAACTTTTAACAGCCTCTCCCGGCTACTCTACTAATTGCATTAGGCAATTGTTGACGCACTGATCATGGTTATGAGTCTTGACATAGCCGGCTTTTCAGGGCAAAAAAGGAGCGCTGTACTAATCAAAGCCATTTGGAATTATACATGATTAATAAATCTGGCATACATTAATTTAGTTTTAATTTGTTAGGTGACAAAATAATTATGAGAAATTCAAACAGATAAAAGGTCTGATTTAATTTGAAAATCATTATATCAAGAATTGTGTGGTGTAAGAAAATGTACAGTCGAGTAGCTTTGCCTCTGTACAATACCACAACGGATTTGAAACGAAGCAGTTAACATGTGATTGAAGTGTAGACTTTAAGTTTTTATTCATCAAGGGGTTTAACAAAAAACGTGCATTAACTGTTTAAGAATTACAGCCATTTTTTTACAGTATCTCTATTTTCACAGTCTCAAAAGTAATTGGACAAACTAACAATTATTAATAAATATAAGGATTATTTTTAATACTTGGATGCAAATCCTTTGCTGCCTATGACTGCCTGAAGTCTAGAACCCATGGACTGTATGAACAAATGCTAATCCTGCCACTAACCTAGCTTTCATATGCCTTGAGTTGTGCAAACATTCATCCATCCATCAATCTTCAGTACCGCTTATCCTACACAGGGTCATGTGGAACCTGAAGCCTATCCCAGGGAACTCGTGGGAAGGTGGGGGACACTCTGGATGTGGTGTCAACCCATAACAGGGCACAATCACACAACCATTTACATACTACAGACAAATTTGGAAATGCCAATCAGCCTACAATGTATGTCTTTAGACTGGGGGAGGAAACCGGCGTACACTGGGAGAACATGCAAACTCCACGCACACAAGGCGTGTGGGATTCAAACCCCCAACCCCGGAGGTGTGAGGCAAATGTGCTGACCACTAAGCCACTCTGCCCTCTCAATGAAAATATTAATATGAAAAATATAAATTTGCATGTGTGAGACTATGCTGGTTTATAATCAGTAATAAGACAAGATATAACAGGATTACTTTGAATAAAGTTCTGACCTAATAATTTTTGAGTGCTGGTCTTTAAGTTCAGCAGAAGGTCTTCTTTTTGTTTATTTCCATTCATCGATATTGCAGAAAGAGTTTCTTTATAGATAGCCCCTGTCCTTTTCTGGACGCAGGCTTTGGCTCTGCAAAGGGCAGAGAGGGCCATACCCCTGGGTGTCATCATGAGTGAGCAGAGATTTTTTTTCATTCTCAAAGCTTTTCCAGAGTTTTGACATTTGACATGAAAGATAAAGATTGTTATTTTACAACCAGCAAGTCATGAGAAAAGTCTAAGAATGCCAAGTGTGAGTATAAAAATTGCAATGTGACACAAATGACTCCATCAGTATGTTTAAATTTGAAATGCAAGAGTATGATCAGAGATGGTTACATCCTATTCTCTGGTGTTGACACTGAGCCGAAAGTCCCGTTATGCTTATTAGATGGTCACTGTAACACTTCGTTATTAATATTGATTCCCAGTGCAAGAATATTGATTTTCGCGCAGTGCTATTGACTGCAGCATACATATACTAATGTTGGAGCATAGCCTTGAGAGAGTGGCTAAAGGCGAACTCAGCAGCCTGCTGCAGGGAACAGAGCTGTGACAACGTGAAATACTCTCATGATTTAAAACAAAAGAGCATTGCAATGGGAGGCACACAGGAATTTTCTTCATGCATGCTCTTTCTTTTACTGTGCACATTTTATCCCATAGCTGCCACTGTTGGCTGTCGTGAATGTGCCATTATTGAAATGAGTGTCATACAGTAATTGCTTTGTTCTGTCTGGAGAACGGGACATATTGACACCCATGTTGTGCCGTTACTCAATTCTCATAGAGTACTCTTGCCAAAGGGGTGCATGCTGTAGAATATCTTAAAGGCGGGCGCAATATTCCACCCAAAGACACAACTATTTATTCAAAGCATTCGATCATAATGTCATGTAGTTTATGGAATACAGGTTTACAAGATATGCTTTCCACTTGGAGGAACAAAAAAAAAAATCTAACTTTTACAAAGGAAGGCTTTTTATCTTCCTATGTAGAAAGTCACAGTGCATGGAGCATTTAATCTATTTTGTGTCATAGGTAAGAAACTACTGTTCCACTTAATATGGAAAGGATGTGCTATTCATTGAATCTGTGCATATACATTTATCTCAGAAAAAAAATATATATACTTCACTGAACCTTTTCTTGTTGCTTTTGAATTTCTAGAAAGATGCATGAAATGTACCTTTGAAGATTTACTCTAAAAACTATATGGTCTATTTATGTACCCTTAAAATACTATATGAACATTTCCAAGTGAAAGATACATATTAAAAGTACATAAGAAGTACCAATAGGGGATCATGCCAGTCAGACGGAAAGGTAGTCCTTTTTTTTTTTTTTTTTGAGAGTTATAGTTCAACTAATATCTCATTTCAAACAAAAATTCATTAATATATTAAGGTTAATTCTAGTCCATTATTCAGACTGAACAGATAATGTGTTCTAAACAGATTTGAATACAGATATGAATAGAAGGTGCACTATTTATTTATTTATTTATTTATTTATTTATTTTAAATTATGTATTAAAGGGGGGTACAGCTGTGGAGGGTGGGCCCATGCTGTGAGGACACACGACTGGCACCGAGCTGTCTGATCAGTGGGAGAGAGCAGAAAGGGCAGATGAGAGAGAGATGCACGTGTGTTTTATGCTTGACCTACTTTTATGTGTGTCTGTTATGTGTGAGTTCTGTTTTTATTATTAAACTTTACGTTTATGTTCAGCTGGTTCCCACCTCTTCCTTGCCCATCTTTAAAATTTGCTACATTGGTGCCGAAAAAAAAAAGTGATAAGTGGTGAAGAACGCTGATATGGCATCCTCACCACTGGCAGGCATCATCAAGTTCCTCGCTACTTCGGGAATTTTGTTACATTGACACCAAAAACCGGGAAAGAGGAGGGATACACTATCAGAGAGCCCTCAGCACTGTGGGATGATTGTAGTGCCAAAGAAGTGTGGTGCTGGAGCAGTTAGCAGAGGATGGAGGACCTACTGCCATCTGGCAGGAAGGTGGAGGTGTGGCTGAAGTCCACCTGAAAAGGGGAGGAGCAATAGCTATATGCCAGCAGGACCAGTGCCAGCACCAACCATCATGGGGGATTGCTTCCCAGCTGGCCAAATGAGGTCCAGATGACAGTGTGTCTGGGGACCGGAGAACCATTTTTTTTTCTCTTTTCTCCCTCTTCTATCTCGCTCTTTCGCTGTCTCCACTGCTTGCTCCTTTTCTCTCCAATCTTCCTGCCCTCATCTCTTCTGTCGCTCCCAGTTTGTGGAGCCGGACAGCCGAAGGACATAATCGAAAGGGCAGCACTGCTCCTCCCGAGGGGGGTGAGAGGGCGATTTGACTGATTAGCCTTTCCAAATTGTCCGTTGTTTGTGAATGGGTGTGCAATTGTGCCCTGCGATGGGTTTGCACTCCGTCCAGGGTATCCCCACCTTGTGCCCCAAGTCCCCTGGGATAGGCTCTAGGCTCCGTGCGACCCAGTGTAGGTTAACCAGTACAGAAAATGGATGGAAAGACGAGTTTATTTATTTATAAAGCTATGCAGAAATGTTCACAGGGAATCTGGTTGAGACTAGAGGTATGCATCAGGATCTATGCATCAGGATCTATCTTGTTTCTGCCACATATGAGAATACTTACGCAAACTTCTCAAACTTTCAACCTTTTTATCTCGCAATTGTGAATTACTGTAACTTTGTAATTCTGATTATTAGGCTATCCTCTACCACTAACAAAACCACAGGAACACTGCAGGCATGCTATCCTGTTCAGCCTAAGATATTCTCCTGGAGTGGACAGTTTCCATCAAAAATAATCTTTTAAGTAGGTTATGGCTTATTTATACCCTGCTGGGTTTTTTTTATTATTATTATTTATTTATTTATTTATTTTTGTGGTTGGATTATTGTAAATGGAAGCACTAATATGTAATGTTGTGGTATTAAATAAGTAATTGCAGAATAAAAATTTGTGAAATATTAGCTTGCAGTTTGCAAGATGTAAAGTTGCAGTTGTGCAATTTAAATTTGCAAATTGAGAGATTAAAAAAATAAACAGTTGCCAAATATAAGCTTAAATCTGCATAATATTTTCAGATACATTGCAGAAACAAGCTTCCATAGGGATTCTATTCATGCAGACACAAACAAGCTGTCAGATATGAAGCTCAAAGACCACGTTCATTAACATGATTGTGCAGTGGTTTTTAGTAACTGCCTGTTCTGGGTCATGGTGGTTTAAATTAAGCTATTAGTTTAGTCATATTTTGGGAAACAAAATCAACTACATTTCTTAGAAACAATTGGATAAAAACAGTGCTATGCACATATCTCGAGCATTCACAGAATAAGCTGACATTGCAGGCATTTCTACCTCTTAGTTTTTTTCCTGTATAGTTTTCCAGTGTAACATATAAAGTATAAAATCTTACATATGTAAGATAAATGCCCTTTAGGTTTAAAACCGAATACACATAAGAGTATTTGGTACACTAAACAGATACAAATGATGGCATTGTGTTACATGCTTTTTGCCATACATTTGTGAACCATACTCATCGGATTATGAGCAGTTACAATGCAAATTGCAATGCCCTTTTCTTGTTCTCCAGGTCATCAATATTTGGTAAAAGTCACAATCAATTCCATTGGCATCCTACTAACTGACACCATTTCTATTACACATGAACTATCTTAGCTCAAAGAACTAAATGACAGTTTTGGAAAGACTGCCACTCTGAGATAATTACTCTTAAATGCTGTATTTAACCAGTCGTCTCTCCTGTTGGGGCTCTGATTGGCACCCTACCAGCAAGGTTAATACGGCTTGAGTTGATGATTAGTAGGAAAATGTCTATATAAATTGAATTTGGCACAGACTCAGAACACATTACCAGCCTTACCAAGATTAGACGATCTTCTCTCAAGAGAGACTTAAACAAAATGAGTCGCATTAGACCAGTATGACAGCAAGGGATGGTATTTTACATTGGGGTTACTGGAATTTTAACCGGCATACAAGTGACATGCAGCATGTCATCACACATTCTCGGATCAGAAGTTAAAAATTTATTTTCTATAAGCAGCAAGGATCGGAATATTTAAATGATTCATATAACAGCTCATAACAGGGATTTGCATAGTGGACACTCATAATCTAAGCATAATGATAACATTTATGGAAAGAGTTTCATCAATACTTAATGGTCCTGCTTCTATAATAGGCATCCCAACAAAAATGTCAAACATCACACATTGTCTAATTAGTGAAAAATATATCTGAATACATACATTAAAAGTGAATTAGGAATCTAAGTATTTTTAATTATATCCTAAAGTCTTCTCCTTCAATTTCATTTATTGTCACTCTTTAACCTGCTGACATTTCCAGCACATTTAGTTATTAATCAATTTCCTCACATTTATTAATTTCCTCACAGCTTATATGATAATGAGAGGGATGTGGCTAAATATATCTAGATGTTGGATTGGTCCCTTGTGCTTGGTTCCAAGACTGAGAGTTAAAAAAACGATTGAAAATTTGACCGCTTCATGATCACAATGTGCTCTCATCAACATCAACATCCTTTAATTAATGATGGCACCTTAAATATTTTCAGAAATATTGAACCTGGCTCAAAAGGTACTGATGATAAAGTTTCCCTCTTAAAGGTATAAATGTACAGGCTGGGAAATTTTATTTATATAAATTATTCTGAGAAATTGTTCACATTTTTTACCTTTTCTCACAAGTTATTGAGAGAAAATGGTCAAATGTAGCTGCCTTGTATATGCTTGTTTATCGTGCAACTATTACAAATGTATATGTAGCCTTTAGGCTCAGTAATGCCAGATTTATTCAAGTTCGGATAGATTTGGTTTGACCTTTAGCTCCAGCGTGCACAAAATGGGGGCGAATGTGCAGTAATGTTATGCGTAGTCAGAATGTCACTATGAAGACTGAGAAGTTGAAAAATAGAAAGGGAATTTAAATGGCAAATGAAGGAATAATGTGAAGTTAAGTTGTATATTTATTGTATGGACTGCTTTCAACTTTACGAAATGCATATAGAAATTATCTTTAAGAAATAACCTAAATATCTTAAATATTAGAAAATAATTTATATTGTTTTTTAACTCAGTCTATAATCAAATTATGTTACATTCTTATTTAACTTATTTATGACTTGTGGTGATTCCAAACCTATACCCTCCCACCAAATTACCCTTTAGGCATTGTCTGTCAAAACTTGAGGTTTTTACGATGTTACTTTGAATTTACACAAAAGAGATTACATTTAGGGGCTAATTGTTCAAGCTGGTTCTATCCTAATAAACTGTTTGTATTTACAGCACATTAATGATGCTAAAAATCATCTTCCCCCAAGTGTTCAATTGTAATCTTATAAGAAATATCTGTATATTAATAGAAATATGACTGTTATATGTTCTCAGTTTAGTATTTTTATGGAATTGTGAAAAAATATATAAGTTAATAAAAAATGGCCCGTAACAATGGGACCAAACTAAGAGCATATGAAAGGAAAGGCACAAATCTAACAACCCAACTGGCCTAACCAATTACCAGACACTTCTCTCCTCTTTTTTCCAATAGCATCTCCATTGCTAAAGCCACATACTACCAAGAGAAGATTGGTAGTTCTCCCAACACCCGCACTCTCTTCAAACCCTTTTCTTCTCTTCTCTGTTCCCCTCCTCCCACTTCCACTACCTCTCTCACTGCAGATGAATTTGCCACTTTCTTTTCCAACATCAATCATCAATCAGTTTACATCAATCAGCAACCAGTTCTCAACCCCAGACATGCATAGACCGGCTCCTCCTCCATGTAACTCCCAACTGACTTCCTTCTCTCCTCTCTCAGAGACTGATGTCGCTAAACTCCTCTCTAGCCATCCCATAACCTGTCCTTTTGATCCTATCCCTTCTCATCTTCTTCAATCCATCTCTCCCACACTATTACCTGCACTCACACACATCTTTAACACATCCCTCTCTACTGGCACATACCCTACCTCATTTAAGCAGGCCCGGGTTACCTCACTGCTTAAAAAAACATCACTTAACCCTGCTGTATTTGACAACTACAGACCTGTTTCCCTCCTCCCTTTTCTTTTCAAGACACTTGAAAGAGACCTTTTTAATCAACTCTAAATTTTCTCACACAGAACAACCTCCTGGACACCAAGCATTCCGGCTTCAAGAGCAATCACTCCACAGAGACTGCTTTGCTTTCCGTCACTGAAGCCTTACGACTAGCAAGAGTAACCTCTAGATCATCTGTCCTCATCCTACTTGACCTCTCTGCTGCTTTTGACACTGTGAACCATCAGATCCTCCTGTCAACACTCTCCAGCCTGGGCATCACTGGAATGGTTCTGCGCAGGGTGGAATCATATCTCTCTGACAGATTCTTCAAGGTATCATGAAGGGGACGTACTTCTGAAACTCAGCAACTCACAACTGACATTCCACAGGGGTCAGTTCTGGGTCCATTCTTCTTCTCTATCTACACTACTTCTCTAGGGCAGTTGATTGAGTCTCATGGCTTCTCATATCATTGCTATGCTGATGACACTCAGCTCTATTTTTCCTTCCAGCTTGACGATCCATCCGTCTCTGCACGCATCTCTGCTTGCCTGTCGGACATCTCGGCCTGGATGAGGGAACACCATCTTAAGCTTAACCTGGCAAAATCTGACCTTCTCGTCATCCCAGCCTGTCCCTCAGTCAAATACAACCTCACTGTACAGCTCAGCTCAACCACACTCAAGCCAACTAGGACGTCCAGGAACCTTGGGGTGATTATTGATGACAGCTTGACCTTTACAGACCACATCTCAACAACTGCACGGTCCTGTAGGTTTATCCTGTACAACATCAAGAAAATCCGACCCTATCTCACCGAACAGGCTACACAGATACCAGTCCAGGCTCTTGTTATCTCAAAACTGGGCTACTGCAACTACTTTTGGTCCTCCCAGCCAGCTCCATCAAACCCCTTCAGATGATTCAGAATGCTGCAGCGCACCTCGTCTTCAACCAGCCCAAGAGAACCCATGTCACACCCCTCTTCATCTGCCTCCACTGGCTTCCTGTAGCTGCCCCAATCAAATTCAAGGCCTTGATGCTCACCTACAAGACCTTGTCTGGTACAGCACCCTCCTACCTCAACTCTCTCCTGAAGGCATACGTCCCCAATCTGCGATCGATTAGCGACCGAAGTCTAGTAGTTCCTACTCAGCGTGGCGCAATGTCCCTTTCCAGAAACTTCACATTAATTGTTCCTCAGTGGTGGAATGAACTTCCAACCTCAATCCGGATTGCAGAATCTCTCACCATCTTCAAAAAACAGCTAAAAACCCACCTCCATGAAAAAATATATAATAAATAAAATTCAAAAATGGCACTTACACCTCTACTCTGTGCACTTTGCTTCTTCTGGAACTTAATTAACAGATTTTGTATAGTCGCACTACTTGTAGTGTTCTCTGCTTGATATATAGCTTTGCTTGTATTTTTCTCATTTGTAAGTTGCTTTGGATAAAAGAGTCTGCTAAATGAATAAATGTAAATGTAGATGTAGTTATCACTGTAGGTACATAAAACAGTTAAATATGTATTGCTATATGTATAATATTGAATAAAAATTGTCTTTTTATATTTACTGTAGGTAATCAATAAATTAACCAAAAATGTCCATTTTTTAATTATCTGATAAAGTCCGGGTAATGAGCTGCCAGTATATTTTCTGTAATTTTACAGATTTATTTAACATTTGCAGTTTTTGTACTGTAGTTATACCATTAAATAACAAAATTTTTTTTTTTTTTTTTTTTTTTTTTTGCTATAGATACACTATTAAATAATAGATAATGTACTGTTTTTTTAACTGAAGATATATCTTTTGAAGATATGTTTTATTGTTATGTTTTGCTTTGTACAGTAGGTTCACTGTCAATTAACAGAAAATATCCATTTTTTTTTTTAATTACGGGTTATGATTCTTGGATAAATTGCCTCTGTATTACTTCATCTCTTAAACAGTAATAATAAAAAAATCTAAACTGTACAGAAATAAATATATTTTAACTTTATTTTTGCCCACACATCACTAGAACTAATCTATGTTGCACACTTAAAGGATGGGACTGTCCACAGCATGCAGGGTTGCTAATATGGTTATGTGACACTCTGCACTACACACTGTTAGGCTGGGCAGCCTATTTTATGGTTGTTGCACACAACAGATAGAGCTATTGTGCTGCAAAAGTTAAGCCTATCAATTCAAAAGCAAGTCATGTTTACAGATAGGGATTCATATCAGGTACAAACAGGAAAGCTTGCTAAATGTTGCATGTTATTAGACCACAGTGCTGCTCTGTCATTCAATCTGGTTGGTCAGAATTTGTTGAATAATTTAACAACAACAACAACAACAACAACACTAAAAATAAATAAATAAACAAACAAATAAATAATAATAATAATAATAATAATAATAATAATAATAATAATAATAATAATAATAATAATAATAATAATAATAATTCTATAACTGTAACTCTGGCAGACGTTCTGGCTGTAAATCAAATTGCATGGGCTCATTCTAATATGTTGACTTTATAGCAACATCTCATTCAGAAATCTGTATAATCATTGATAGGGTAATGTGTTCTGTTAGGAGAAATGGAAGGAGACTTTAGTGTCAGCGCTTTGTAACAGTCAGTAAGTTTCCTGCCACAAGGGGGTTCTTAGGATTTTCCACTTTATAGTTTCCCTGTAACATGACAAGCTGTGCATTTCCTGTCATACTGTATTTTATTCAAGACAGAAAAAAGTGAGGCAGGCGATGGAACGAATGTTTATAGCCCCTGTAATGTAAATAATTACAGGAATTAACTTGTCTTAAATGGTTTAAAAAAACATGATGTTTCATTTGCACATAAACAAACTGTAATCGTTGGTGGTATAGTATAAGAGGGGGGAAAAAGCACATTGTTATAGGCAAATAATCCACTCTGTGGCCACCCCATAGTGGATAATATTCATGAAAAACTGTTCTTTATTCTTAGGGATGAACAATTAATCGGATATCGATCGCGATTACGAGTTTGACTGCCGACGATTAAATGAATATGATCGATTGCGATATTGACGTTTAAAGTTTGTCCTCCACTCATAGAAAACTCCACTGTGTTCTCCACTCAAATCAAGCGCTTCCTACACTTACAGCTAATCACAAAGAGCGGCGCAGGGCTGGCGTCATTTTGTAGCGTCAAAACCCAGAAACGGATTTAGCATTTTAGTGCTCGAGCTGCCAGTTTCTCTGCGAGAAAATTCTCTGCAAGGATAAATCATGACACTAGCTAGCACACTGATAAATGGCACTACAGAGATTGTCTGGGACATTAAACCTCATCAAGCCAAACGGGAAAATACTTTGCAGATAAACTCAGGGCTCTCCACTGCGACCATTTCCGTCACATTTGTGACTGAAGTACTTTGTGCGACTGTGACTAAATATTTATTTTCCCCAGTGTGAGTGACCTGTTCAGAGTTGTATAATACAATTGGAATAAAAACTACAGGAAGTCCAAAATGCATCTACACCGCACACCAGTTACTTTCACACTGCATCTCCCCAGTCAACTGAAGAAGTGTGTAAATACTGCAGAGAAGCCATTATGATGACGAGTTACACTGAACATCAGTTGCTTCTCTCAACTTCCCGATATCAAAACCGCCATATTTTATTGATCACGCACTATGTTCCTAAATTCTGTCATAATTGGCATGCTCAAGTTTTCTCATGCCTACTTGTGTGTTATATTGTGGTATATTAACACTACCATCTCTTTAAAAAAAATACAATAAAAAAAACAATAAACTTCAACTTTGCTCCTAAATTTTTGTAATCTCCCAAAATAAATTGTCTTGCATCGCTCCTCCTGTAAACACTGTTATTGCCTGTTCTGCATTCCCCTGAATTGTTTTCATTTGGTTGCATATTGTTATATATGATGCATATTTTCATTAGGTTGATAGCATTTATACTTATCCTATATTTTGGGTACAATTTTATTTATATTTTGCTTCTATGAGATGATTCACTTTAAGGATCAGTCTAATTTGATGCAAATATTTGTACATTGGCAGGAATGTAGAACAACATGGAGGTGAAAGCAGTGGTCTGTTTATTTAAATGTGAAAGTACAATAAAAATATGTTGTCCCTAAAATCAATGAATAATCGTGATAAATAATCAAGATCTCAATATTGATCAAAATTATCTATTTATTCTGTACATACAGTCTTAAATTAAAGGCGCGTTTGTAAACAGCTTTAGAAGCAGAATGAGCTATGATGATTAATATCCATGGATGTCTTGCAAGTAATAGTTTTGAGCAGATCTGTTATACCTTCTTATTGCTTCCTAAACATTAAATTCTTCCACCTGCAATTTAAATGCTTCTACTTTGACCCCTGAACACAAACAATCCAGCTTCATCATGCAGAATTAATCACCATCTTTATGTGACGTCACAGCAGCTGAGTCTTGCCCTATATACGTAGCAACAGTCTGTCCCATCATTCTGCCATTAGCTTTAACAGCAGGGCTGGTCATTAGATAGGATGAACTGCACACTAAGGGCCCCATAAATGTCTCATCCATGGGACAGGCTCATGGCTCAGAGACCCCAGCATGGCTGCGTCGAACAGAATATGCCATCAGGCTCAGGTCTGCATTGGCTGCTTCATAAAGTCCTCCCACTGTGAACTCCCCAGTCTGACCTTGAGATCCAGTACTTAAACGGCACAGGATGAAGAATGCAAACCAGGCCCACACTGTATCAATTACAACTCCCTAATTAAGAGTGAGTGTCTACAGGAGATAAAGAATACAATTAGAGGGGGAAAACAGTGGGAAACAAGCTTTTTTCTGCTAGGGATTTTGGACTAATCTCATTGTGCTGGAACTGTTTTTCACCCGTGTATTCTTTGAAGTGTAAATGCTAAGAAATAAATATGCATGTCAAAGAAACCCCTGCAGAAGAGGCGCTATGTGAAGAAACAATAGAACAGAAAATAGGACTTCTATATTTCTGTAAATAAGACTGTTAAATTGTAGTATTCATGTGTTATTGTGAATGATGCAAATATGCCAGGATTCACCATCCAATCCAGACAAGTGGATGTTGTTAGATTTTCATTATACTTGCCCATGTCAGATTAAATGTTTACTCCAAACTTTGACACTTTTTGTCTAGTGACTGTGGATCTGTTGAGAAAATAAGCTGAGAAAAGCTGAAGCAAACCAAAGTAGAACTGAAGTGTCCTGAATTAGTTTTAATGAGGTTATTAGCATGTGCATTGAACCAGTTAGGGGAAGGTCTTCAAAGCCTTTTCCAATCTCCATCCAGGCATCTCAGACAGGTTGGAGAGGCCTCATCTTAATGTACAAGATGAGATTTAGTTCTATCTTGAGACACGGTGTCATTTCACCAACATTCTTTTACTCTAGAGCCCTCCTTCACGGTATATTGCAACCCACAAGTGCCCACAATAGATTGTACCATTTCCTACAACAGATTGTACAGATCTCTCTGCTTTGTTCACAGACTAAATAATGCAATTATCTTTGTAAATATTTCTGTATCTGCAAATTACATGTCGGAATACCAGGTCGCCAAAGGCACGCTTTTAGTTAGCGATCAAAATATTTAGCCTTTTTTCCTTTGCAGCCTTTGCCCATTGTTTTTTTTTTTTCCCCAGTTTCTCCAAAAGGACCTGAGCTGTGCTGTTGGCACTGCTGCCTGAAAAATAAATGCGCCAAAATAAATAATAAATCAGCTTTTTTGAAAAGACTTTTTCAGGAGTAAGACTGTCTCAGTTGAGCGGAAATTGAATGGCGAGTTATCTTTCTGACACAAATACACATGCTTTCCATAATCCCTAGCTCTAAAACAATGTCGAGCCACTTGAGGCTTGTCTGCATTTAATTTTAAATGTAGTACCTAGTAGCAAGCATCTGCACTGCTGGGGATAGGCTGTGATGTACTTTGGCTGCAGGACTGTCTTTGTCAAAAGCTAGAAGGTCCCACAGAGCCTGTCCTCATACAAAAGCTGCATCTGTTTCATAGGGATGAATGGCTTCCTTTGGCATGCCAGAATACCCTTGAAGCTACTGCCACTATCCTACCATTATTCAACCTCAAAGTTCCAGTTTGGGGCGATGATTTATGAGCTAATTAATTGTATTTTATTTAGTTGGTTTCAAAATGCACAACCCCAATTCCAAAAATGTTGGGACACTGTATAAAATATATATATATAAAAACAGAATACAAAGATTTGAAAATCTCATAAACCCATATGTTATTCACAATAGAACATAGAAAACATAAAATGTTTAAACTGAGTAAATGCACCATTTAAAAAAAAAAAAAAAAAAAAGGTCATTTTTAATTTGAACACATCCCAAAAAAGTTGGGATGGAGCAACAAAAAGCTGGAAAAAGTAAGTCTTACTAAAAAGAAACAGATGGAGGAACATTTTGCAACTAATTGGGTTAATTGGCAACGGGTCAGTAACATTATTGGGTGTTAAAAGAGTATCATCAAGAGGCAGAGTCTCTCAGATGTAAAGATGGGATGGAATAGAGATATGAACAGATGTTTGTGTCTTGTTTTTATGACTCCTACATGCTACTCAAAGGTTCTATATAAATTTGGGACAATATTGCTAATTAGGAGCTAAGTCTGTTTGAGGAGTTCAAACTCATACACCCTCAACATCTTGGTCAAATTCTATATGATATAGTTGGCAACTCAGAGTTGGAGTTATGCATACATAGAGAAGACTTAAAACTGAAAGGTAGAGATGGCCTAAAATAAAGGCATGTCTCAGTTACTCGCAGTTCTGATCTTGGAACCCTAAGCTTAATTTACTTGCTCAGTATTAGCCCGAGCTAGTAAAAACTGAGAGGCTGATTGTTCCTCAATGGAATGAACTTCCAACCTCAATCAGCAGAATCCTGTCATAGCTTCAAAAAATGGCTAAGGACCCACCTCTTCTATGAACACTTAAGTAACACCTAACTCAATTTAGGATCTTGTGACTTTATTAAGATCTGTGCACATTTAACTGTCAGAGCATGATTTAAAAAAATCAAATGCAAACTAATATCTCAGAAATCTCAGAGGTGTTGCCTACATAAAGGTAATTTGCACAATCTAAATGGAGAACTCAGAAAATCAACATAAGCAGCTGCGTAACACGAGTCTGAATACTTGTAAGTTTCCCTGTGTAAATATGGACTTTGTTAACAAACTGTAGTGAATATTTTAAGAATTTTCTGACCTTTTTATTGCCTGGATCTTTTCTGCAGTTATGTCTTGCATAACCTTTTCCAGCATATCTGTGCTTGTCGTGGGCGTGGTCGGCTGCACCTCAGTTCCTTTAGCATATAGACCAATGAGCAGTCCCAGGAAGAAGGCTCCTGTCCCAAACAGAAGGTACTTGACAATGCAGGTGGCACTCATCTTGTGCGCCTTGGGAACAGTCCCGCTGTATTGCAAGTAGTTGGGATCCTCTTGTAGTCGCTCAAATCGTCCATGGGGGGAAACAGAGGGCTGGAAAAACTCTTGGTCTGGATTAATTTCACCAGTAGGTGAGTTGCCTAAAGTTTGTGAGTCTACATACTCTACTTGTAAGTTGTCCAGCCCGGGCTCTTCTAACTCCTTTTCCATCTCCCACTCTAAATCAAGAGCGGCTAGCTGATCCTCACATTCCAGGACCTGAAGGTGCATGGAGCTACCATGACTGGCATGTGCTTTCGTGTATGCCATATCTTCACCTACACACGCACACACACACACACACACAGAGACAGAGAGAGAAAGAGAGAGTGAGAAACATTAATATGGCATTCATTTACAACAAATAGGGAAAAAAAAGAATGATACACCTCATAAGAAGAATAATTTAGGTCACCATCATTTTGTAAATTCAAGTTTTTCACTGTTTAGATATCCAATGTGTCTCAGTGTTCTAACTACACCTAGCATTCTCTTGGGAGCCAGGAAGGGCACAGTGGTTCTCTGCAGCTGCTAAAAAAGATCATTAAGGGTGATGACTTCCTGGGATCAAATTCATAAAAAAGGAGACCAGTGTCAAAGTACTCCATTAAATTTAACTATCCCTTTTAAAGTGATCACCATCAAACCCAAACCAGCCCAATCGATAATAACAAAATTGCAAAAGTGCCCAGAAATTTCACAGTGGACAAAGGCTATTACTCATTTAAATTCAGCTACAAAGGAGACCAGTGAATGAAAATGTGCTTCTTGAAAAGCTCAGACTCAGTAGAAAAGATAGCAAAGTAGAAAACATCGAAGGAACGGTTTCGATCAATCTGCAACACTTAAATAAAACATTTAAGTGAGATCAGGAGTAAAGTATGATAAAAGTAACTGAAAAACATAACTACTGCACACAAACACAGAAATAGCACATCGAATAATTTCATAACGCATTTTTTTTTGCATTTCCAAAAGGTTTTCTAGGTTTTTGTTCTTTTATTTAAGCCACTAAACATAGACCAAAATATCCTAAGTGCTGGTCAATATGTGATTCTATGAATGAGGTGCCATTTGTGTCCTAAATATTAAATAATATTGTATATGTACAGTAAACATAAAAGACATTTAAAACACAGGTAAAGTGTCCTTCACAACAACCTATGGGCATATTTCAGATAAATAACTTAAAACATTCATAAAACCTATACAGCACTTTACCTTGAAATATAACAATTAAAATTTACAATTTACAAAACATATTATAATTGTTGCGTTTACGTGTGAATCCATGTCCATTATAAATTATTAAAATAGTATATTTTATACTTCCATAACATTTATACAACCCTGTTACCTAAATACAGTCACCCCATGAAATGTTTGGAATTGTCCACAAAGCACATTCAGGAAGTTGCATCATTCACATTTCCTAAAGACTATGGTAAAAAGAAAATTAAGGTAATTCTTTTTTTATTTTGTTTTCAGTGATATTGTTTTATTAATTGACAAGGTCACTTGGAAAGTCAATCTATACTGTTAACCAAGCACTGACTGAAACTAAATCATTACTTAAAAGCTTCACATCCTCATAAAAAATAAGGGCTAGTTGCCTACATTTTGTGTATTTGTTAATTATATGCTTTAAAAAAAACCAAAAAAAAAAACCTCAGACCTGTTTCTTTCAACCGTTGTGTGAGATGGGTTAACACATTTCCATTCTTAGATTCCACATTGAAACATTATAAAAAAATAAAGCATAACCTGCCCAATATCTCCTTTCTTCTGCATGCATTAGATCACAAGCACCCAGACTGACTAGAGTTACTGTGTTTGACAGGGGAGAGAGAATATATCATTACTGGCAGACAGCATGGCCATTTTGCACTCCCTTGGCTCCTGGCCATAGATGGGTGTGGCATCATAAGGATTCAAACTCACAATCTCCTCATGATAGGATGAATGCTATTGCATCATTTGGGAGTCCCGAGTTATAAAGGTTAAATTGCACCCCAATCACGGTAATCGCATACACCCAAACACAGCCATGTTATTTCTATAGCACCATGTATGTGAAATGTAATGAACAATAAAGTGAACTGAAATTGATTGACAGTACACTATATGGCCAAAATGTGGACACCTGACCATCACATCCATACATGGACCTTCCCTAAAATGTTGCCACAAAATTGGACACACACAGTTGTATAGGGTGTCTTAAGTAGTATAAAGATTTCCCTTCACTGGAACTTCAGGTGAACGGCAGTGACACCTCCGTCCTCCATGGCACCGCACGCCTCCGCCCTCCTGGCACCAATGTAACAAACTTTCAACGATGGGCAAGGATGAGACTGTAGTGCTGGAGCGGTTGCCAGGAAGGTCTGAGGAGTCACTGCTTTCCAAATTCTGCGTCTGCCTGAAAAGGGGAGAAGCCACAGGATGTTCAGTGCCATTGCCCGGCATCATGGGGGATTGCTTCCCAGAAGACCGAGGACCAGATGACAGCATATCTGGGGACCGGAGAACCAGTTTTCTTTCTTTTTCACCTCTGTTTCCCTCTTGCTCTCTCTCTTGCTTGCTCCGTCTCTTTACCCTCTCCCTCCACTCGTCTCTCCTCTCACTCACAGGATGCAGGGCCAGTCGACCGAAGTGGGGTGTGGGGCTTGCGTCAGGCCAGGGTCCTGAATCCAGCCCGGAGGAGTATGACGAGGAGGAGGGAGGGGCCAGGCTGTGAGGATGCATGTCTGGTGCCGAGGTGTCTAATCAGCGGGAGAAAGAGATAAGGAACAGCTGGAGATGCCAGAGGGAAAGAGAGAGAGAGAGAGAGAGAGAGAGAGAGAGAGAGAGAGAGTTTTTGTTTTTGTGTTTGAGTTACGTTTGTGTTATTTTTACGTTCTGTTTATTATTAAGGTTTTACGTTTACGCCGCCACCTTGTTACAGTCAGGGGTTATAGAGAAAATCAGGATTTACTTATATACTAACTCTTCAGTGAACATTGCAGTTCAAATCTGAGAAAGAACTGATTGCAATTAGAAATGGGAAAATTTAATTTCTTCCCTGTTTGCAGATTCAGCCGAAACAGACAAGGGCAAGAGGTGGAAAAATTGCTGTGGTATGCATTTTTATGAACATGAGAACAAATACCAAGTATTAGTGAATGAGCTAAGATGTGTGATGGGAAGAAGATGATGATGAAGATGATGGTGAAGATGATATGAGGCAGCAGTTATGTTAAAATACGATAATCAGTGTATTCTGTCATCCAATAGGGTGTGGATTTCTTTGCATTTTACTAAAGGAATATAAATAATCATGAAATTAATAATTAATTAATTTAACCATTTATACTACAAACTTCTGTGTCATAGCACTGTGAGATAAAGTACACTTGGTAAGGTAAGAGTGGCTAGCCGGGCTCGTGGCAATTGCTGACTGAATTAGATATTTTCTTACAGTATCTCACAAAAGTAATTACACCCCTCACATTTGTGTAAATATGTGATTATATCTTGTCATGTGACAACACTGAAGAAATGACACTTTGCTACAATGTAAAGTAGTGAGTGTACAGCTTGTGTAACAGTGTAAATTTGCTGTCCCCTCAAAATAACTCAACACAAAGCCATTAATGTCTAAACCACTGGCAACAAAAGTGAGTACACCCCTAAGTGAAAGTGTCAATATTTTGTGTGGCGCCATTATTTTCCAGCACTGCCTTAACCCTCTTGGGCATGGAGTTCACCAGAGCTTCACAGGTTACCACTGCAGTCCTCTTCCACTCCTCCATGACAACATCACAGAGCTGGTGGATGTTAGAGACCTTGTGCTGTTCCACCTTCTGTTTGAGGATGCCCCACAGATGCTCAATAGGGTTTAGGTCTGGAGACATGCTTGGCAGGTCCATCACCTTCACCCTCAGTTTCTTTAGCAAGGCAGTGGTTGTCTTGGAGGTGTGTTTGGGGTTGTTATCATGCTGGAATACTGCATTCTGATCATGCTCTGCTTCAGTATGCCACAGTACATGTTGATTCATGGTTCCCTCAATGAACTGTAGCTCCCCAGTGCCGGCAGCACTCATGCAGCCCCAGACCATGACACTCCCACCACCATGCTTGACTGTAGGCAAGACACACTTGTCTTTGTACTTCTCACCTCGTTGCCACCACACACGTTTGATATCGGAACCAAATAAGATTCCAGTAATCTATGTCCTTAGTTTGCTTCTCTTCAGCAAACTGTTTGCGGCCTTTCTTGTGCATCATCTTTAGAAGAGGCTTTCTTCTGGGACGACAGCCATGCAGACCAATTTGATGCAGTGTGCGGCGTATGGTCTGAGCACTGGCAGGCTGACCCCCCACCCCTTCAACCTCTGCAGCAATGCTTACAGCACTCATACGTCTATTTCCCAAAGACAACCTCTTGATATGACGCTGAGCTCGTGCACTCAACTTCTTTGGTGGACTATGGCGAGGCCTGTTCTGAGTGGAACCTTGTCCTGTTAAACCACTGTACGGTCTTGGCCACCATGCTGCAGCTCAATGTCAGGGTCTTGGCAATCTTCTTATAGGCTTAGCCATCTTTATGTAGAGCAACATTTCTTTTTTTCAGATCCTCAGAGAGTTCTTTGCCATGAAGTGCCATGTTGAACTTCCAGTGACCAGTATGAGGGAGTGTGAGAGTGATGACACCAAATTTAACACATCTGCTCTCCATTCACACCTAAGACCTTGTAAAACTTACAAGTCACATGACATCGGGGAGGGAAAATTGCACATTGGGCCTAATTTGGACATTTTCACTTAGGGGTGTACTCACTTTTGTTGCATGTGGTTTAGACATTAATGGCTGTGTGTTGAGTTATTTTGAGGGGACAGCAAATTTACACTGTTACACAAGCTGTACACTCACTACTTTACATTGTAGCAAAGTGTCATTTCTTCAGTGTTGTCACATGAAAAGATATAGTCAAATATTTACAAGTTTTACAACATTCAAGTGTTATTGAATTCTTATTTTGCATGTGAATTTCCACAAAAGTGTCCACAAACTTCTGGCTGTATAGTATATGTAAAAAAAATAACATTTGTCATAATGACAAACAATTGTTAATAGACTGCTAATGTTGTTGAGAGTCTAAAGCACAGTGAGATGACAACGGGCTACTGAGCAGGTTTGCATGGGTCAGAAACATTTCTTCAATTTAGATGCGAATGCAGAGGAACGATCCACATTCGCCCCTTGACCCCTGCTACGATACAGGTTGTCAAACATTTTTGGCAGATTTGACCCTCCTCTCCTCATCTCCTCCCTGCTTTGCTCTTCTTTCCACTCTTTTCCTGCCTTCTTCTCTCCATCATTCGCTTAGGTGGCGATGGAGCTCAGCTCTCTTCTTCACAGAATGACAGCTGACATTCAATCACCAGAAATGTCAGCAATTTAACGCTTCTCAGCACCACAACAGAGCCATCAATTAAAGGCCAATGGAATGTACCATCTTTGACTTTTCCCCTGAGATTGATTTGACAGTGACACTAAAATGGAATGCCTCTGGAGTGCACACACTATGCACATTCAAGCTGGCCTAAATCAATTTTCCAAACCATCCAAAGGACAGATTTGAAGAGCAATTTATTCGTACAGCATTTTCCACTGGGCTACATTATGTTAGATTGGATTTGAGGAATGTTATTTTTATTTTTTTATCCTTGTTCTTGTGATTGACACATACAAGATCCAGACAGGAAATGTTTCTTGTTTTTTTGTGCATTTTATGCTCACCTTCATCAATATTGATAAAACTTCTCCTTGCATAAATGTAGCTGAAATTGGTCGAGACAGGCAGAGTATCCAGTGTCACTCCCAGAAGGAGAACGCTGGAGTGTTGCTTGTGGCAGATAAGACAACATGTCATGAGTAGCATGACTAACGACATCTATCAGGAAATGAATCCAAGCCCAACAGGTCTCAGATAACACTAAACTTAACTCCTCACTACAATGCAGCTCAATAAACCGCACACACTACACAACTGTCACACATCAAAAGGCCATGATTCAGTCGATCTCTCAATAAAAAACCTGGCAGATATTGGAGAAAAACAGGATATTGCACGGAAGAATGTGGAACACTCAACAAATATATATATATATA
>JAFFST010054137.1:120791-136571 GCA_022414735.1 Noturus placidus
ACACAGGGCCATGATGGTTTGGATTTTTTTTCACCTTTAATAATAAACACCTTCATTTACAAATTGCATTTTGTGTTTACTTGTGTTGTCCTCGACTATTGTTTAAATTGGTTTGATGTTCCGAAACACTTAAGTGTGACAAACATGCAAAGGAACAGGAAATGAGAAAGGGGGCAAGCACTTTTTCACACCACTGTATGTACAAATGGAAAACAGAAATAAATACTACATGCAGTTAATTTGCATTATCCGAATGTCACATCTAGAAACTTGACTTAAGCAGCTGCATAACCCATCTCTGAATAAATACAGCTTGTCCCTTCATAAATATTGATGTAACTTTTGGACTTCAGTTGCCAACTATGAATATGGCCCATGCTTATAGGCATAGTCTAAATTGTTATTTACTAGCCATATGACATGATGAAACGATTTTTCCCCAATATTAGAAAACATGGACAACTGCTAGCCAAAAATAAATATACAGCATTAAGATGTTTTCTTTACCGAGAGAAATCTTGTATTTAATATGAATATCATAAACTGTCATGGCAACATTATGGCACATTAGTTCAGCTATCAAAGCTATTACCGGGTAACATGACACATATGGATGTAAACTGTCATGGCAAGTTAATGAGACCTCCCATGATTTTTTGTACCAGTCTTATTATGTAGATTTCAAGTAAGGAGTGGGGCCTATGCTCCTTCCTCACCCCAGCCAGGGTATAATTTTTGTAATCGAACATAATCTGCACAGTAAATTAAATTCTAATCTATTTTGCAGGCAACAGTTAAAGATTAAGCAATAATCCCCAATGAGGAGGCCATATGCTACTCACTTGACTTTATAGTTACTGCTTAACTTCATAGTCAAGGCATTAATTGGAAGTTGCCCTGGGGGAGTTTCCCAAAAGCGTAAACCTTATAAGATTACCTTAATTGTGTAAAAGAGATATTCCCTTTAGAATCTTACTAACAATTTAACATCGCAAAACTAAGTAATGAGAGGATGAGAACCCCAAACAAGTCGTAATGCTGACAGTGCATTTACTGCATCAGTCCAGCTGATGCATTGCTACAAATAAAGGCTTAAAATTGGACAGAGTTTGTACCATCAGCAGTTCTCATCAACAAAATTATGATCATCTTTTAAATTAAAGGATAGTGTCTAACAGTTCCTGCAACTTTATATCTGGCATATTTATATCTTTATATGTGACAGACTCTTAAACAAATAGACTGATTGGTGTAATAAAATCAAAAGGTGCTTCAACAAAGTATCAGTTTATTCTCTAAAAAGTTTGAGTTTTCTTCACTTTATTTGTATACTTTGCAATTGCACATTAAAGGGAATTAAATGGGAATTGATCTGACATGATTTATCTTAGTGTCATTCTTTTACCTCACAAAAACTTTTCCAACATAGGTGTGTAAACTTTTTTTTTTTTTTTTATAGCCATTGTAATCACACCTTCTGTTATTATATAACAGGTATATGTAATAGGGAGTGGCACAGTGGTGCAGTGAGTAATGTTGCAGTCTCACAGCTCCAGGTTAGATCCTGAGCTCAGGTTACTCTCTGTGCTGAGTATTGTCTATTCTTTTCATATTTCCTACCATCTCCCAAAAACATGCCTGTGGTTGGACCGGCTATGCTAAATGGCCTGTGTGTGTGAATGTTTGTTTATGGTGCGCTATGATGTACTGGCTACCCCACTCAGGGTGTGTTCCTGCCTTGTGCCCAGTGTTCTTGGGATAGTCTCTGGGTTCCCCATGACCCTGAGCAGGATAAAGCGTTTACTGTGAGAGAGTGAGTAAAAGTAACAAAACTCCTAAACTCATCAGAAGAGTTAATTATAGTGGGCCTGAAGTAGGCAAAAGCTTTTAGCCAGACCTTCTTTGACGAGACATAATTGGGTGCTTATTCACATTTAGACATGCTACTCTTAAATATGTACATGCCCATTTGGGAATACGAAGAGGCTGGTCTTTCTAGCCATCTGGCTGGCTCCCATCCCTCCTCTCCCTTCCTTCTCTACACTGTGCTCCAAACCTCTGCACTTCAATCCACTCTGCTGCTCTAGCATGTTGGCAGTCGCCTCATTCAAGCCTCATCAACAGATGGCTCTGCAGCAGGTAATAATGACCCAAGACAAACTCTCAAATTGATTATGCCATGCAGACAAAGGATCAGTCCTACTGGGAGGGGAAATGGCACCATGTCAACATACGCCTACACAACAGGCGCGGGCCGATCTAAAGATGGTAAAATGTGGGGAAATGGGGAGAAAATTAAGGCTAATGGTTCAAACTTCACTGCCTAGTGTGTGTGGGTTCCGCTGAGCATTCAAACAAGGGTTAATTAGCAATTTTAATCAAAACCATGCTGAATTCTAGCTTGAGTTGAATTCTTTCAAAGAACATGGAAAAGGATTGAATATGGTAGAGCAATGCTTTGAGCAAAGCAGGCCAGCCTCAACTGTTGGCACAATGGACTAATCAACACCACCTGACAGCCATTACGCTAACAAAGCGGCCCCTCCGCTAGACCTATCTGCACACTTAAAGCCTCAACATCTGGTTTAGCGCTGCTCTCTTTCAGTTTCATCAGAACACATTAGGACAGCCTTATGATATCTTGCTTGGGAGCCTACATGCTTGGACCTGACACTTAAGTTAAATAAAGGTAGCCACTCATTCCACGTTTGAAGAATCAATAAGTTTTGAAAGCATAAGAAGTCTGCATTACCAAACAAAGGCAGATTGTGACTACATTGTGGGAACCATACTTGTACACTGTCAATTTATCAATCATTTCCAGCCTCTGGAACTAGCTACAAGCAGCAGTGTTACTAAAGGTGGCCATATTTCACACTGCTGAAACTTGTCCTTCCATCCTGGGAGACATAATTTGAAGCCTTGGTGCCAAAGGCATCAAGAGCTGACAGCAGCTTGCTGTGTAAGAGGTTCTGATCATTTAGAAAAATCTATATCTCATGTACATTCATTTTACTGCTGAAATTGCATATATTACAGTGGACACAACAGGCCTCCCTATGTACACATTCATGTCAGATTTAAATAATAATAATAATAATAATAATAATAATAATAATAATAATAATGGAGCAACAAGAACAGAAAGCAACATGAATATAAAGTTGATTGCAAAACACTTGACATTAAATAAATTACTTTGTTTTACTAATTTTAAGTCATTTAGTGTGCTAGGTAGGTCTTACAGATGTTCCATTATCAAAAGTATCATAAGGTGATGCCAAAATCTTGCCCAGAAAGCATTGTAAAACAAATAATGCATTTGGATTTTTATTTCCTAACAACTGGTTAACCAGTGAAAACTGGCAGGGAGAGCAAAGCTCACCAGACTTCCACTGTACTGTAAACACAAACAAACATGACACCTACCGGCATTATGAAGTGTAAAGTGTTTATATTTAGTGTAGAAATAAGAGTGGCCCTTAAATGAAAATGTCAAAACTAAAAACACAACAGCAAAACCAAAAAACCTAACAGTAAATTTGATAACACAACAATATTCTAAAATAACATCATGTGATAAAAAAATAAGCACCATTAAAAGCATTAATAGATCCATTAATGTGAAACTTTTCCAACTCTTTGTTTTCTGCAGTCTCTCAGTAACTGTAACAGCTGTAACAGATCAACAACAAGCATGTGGTACTACATAAGGAAATACCCTGTCACGGTTCCCCCTGGTGGCCAGGTGCGGCACTAGACCTTGGTGGCTGTACTCTGACTGTACAATGACTGTTCCTAGCACATGGACTGTGTTTACGTTTTGTGTGTGTCTACGCCCCAGTGTGCAGGTGGACTCCATGTCCCAGCAGCCATTGCCCCCTTGATGTCACATGGGTTTACTACTAGTCACATGTCTTCTTGCACCTGCTGCTTGTTGCGTTAATGAACGCTGGTGTGGGTATATATAGTTCTTGTTTTGCACTTAGCCTTTGTCTTTCGTTGTTTAGACTCACGTCTCGGTATAACCGTTTCAGTGTCTTTGTCTTGTTGTTTTTGTCGTTTGGTATATATTAAATCTGTAAAGTCTGCAATTGCGTCCGCCTCATCTGCCCAACTGTTACAGAACAAAAGACCTTACCTGGAAGCAGCAGACATCACCATGGTGGCAGTGCGAAGAAGGAGAAAACACAAACCCCGGAAATCCACGCCCAGCATCCCAGAGCTGGATTCCTTGCAATTTCCACAGGATGTTTTTGTGGATCTGCCGGACAGGTATAACGGTTTTTTCGGCTACCCTGACTATTTTTGAGGGACTGTCAGGAGTATTTTTCAAGCCTGCCGGATCCGAAGCCCAAAGAAGTCGAATGGGTTCGGTTTATGGTGTCCCGATTTTTTTGGCTCAGCTCGCAGCTGGGCACAACAATTGGCCGCCACCCCCAGGAACTGGAGGACAGTCGGCGATTTATGGCAGCCTTTTTGAGGGAGTTTGGAGACTCAGAGGTGGAATACAATCTGAACCAGCTGTTAAGGGGAGCTAATGTGGCAACCAAGGCAGACCTACCTTTTCATGAACATTATGAAAATATCAACCACCAAAAGCAATCTCTGCCCACACCCGACAGCCACTCTTCACCCGTGCCCACGCCCGAAAGCCAAGCTTCACCCGTGCCCACGCCAAAAAAGCCAAGCTTTACCCGTGCCCACGCCAAAAAAGCCAAGCTTCACCCGTTCCCATGCCTAAAAAGCCAAGCTTCACCCGTTCCCATGCCAAAAAGCCAAGCTTCACCCGTGCCCACGCCAAAAAAGCCAAGTTTCACCCGTTCCCATGCCTAAAAAGCCAAGCTTCACCCGTGCCCACGCCTAAAAAGCCAAGCTTCACCCATGCCCACGCCTTAAAAGCCAAGCTTCACTCGTGCCCACACCCAAAAGCCAAGCTTCACCCGTGCCCACGCCCGAAAGCCAAGCTTCACCCGTGCCCACGCCCGAAAGCCAAGCTTTACCCGTGCCCACGCCTAAAAAGCCAAGCTTCACCCGTGCCCACGCCTGAAAGCTAAGCTTATGTTATAGATTGCAGCCATCTTGAATCAGCGTTAGCGCAGCTACAATAGCAGAACAGCTCGAGGAGTTGAGACAACTCCGATGGGTACGGCGCTCCAGGAACACATCACCCAGGGTATGGAGGACCTCAAGCGTATGATCGCCCTATATAACCAGCAACATCTGAGTGTGCGTACACCCGAGAGCCCCGAGGTGTCCCTGTCCGAGCCCGAGAGCCCCGAGATGTCCCTGTCCGAGCCCGAGAGCCCAGTTTCGTCCCTGTCCGAGACAGAGAGCCCAGTTTCGTCCCTGTCCGAGCCCGAGATCCCGTTTCCCACGTGCCCGAGGGCCCCGTTTCCCACGTGCCCATCACCAGAGGGAGTGTTCCAACCCCATACTGCCCGGCAAGGACTGCCTCAGTCCTTGGGTTCTGCCTGGGACATCTTGCCCAGGGGGCCAGGACCGCCAACAAGGGGAGGGTTTTGCGGAACGCCCTGGGGGGGATCTGTCACGGTTCCCCCTGGTGGCCAGGTGCGGCACCATCTGGTGGTTGTACTCTGACAATGACTGTTCCTAGCACCTGGACTGTGTTTAAGTTTTGTGTGTGTCTACACCCCAGTGTGCAGGTGGACTCCATGTCCCAGCAGCCATTGCCACTTTGATGTCACATGGCTTTACTACTAGTCACATCTCTTCTTGCACCTGCTACTTGTTGCGTTAATGAGCACTGGTGTGGGTATATATAGTCCTTGTTTTGCACTTAGCCTTTGTCTATCGTTGTTTAGACTCAGGTCTCTGTATCACGGTGTCTGTCTTAAGTCGTAGTGTTTGTTTCCTGCCACTGTCTCTCGGTATAACTGTTTCAGTGTCTTTGTCTTGTTGTTTTTGTCGTTTGGTATATATTAAATTTGTAAAGTCTGCAATTGCCTCCGCCTCATCTGCCCGACCGTTACATACCCTTTCTGTTTATACTGCGTTTTTTCTGTTGTTTCAAATTTGCTGATGCATTTTTTTTTTTTTCAAATATTTGCTTTTGTATTTCAATATTTGCTGTTGTGTTTTCTGATCTGCTGGTGTGATTTCGGTTTGTTAATATATTTTGCACTAATAGCCCACCATACTGACACATACAACAAGACACTTAATCTAAAAAAATAAAGTAAATAAAACACCCAAATAATATTTATATATTCATTATATAAATAATATATTTGATTATATTTATACATATAGGTAACTATGGGGGCTCGCAGGCATGCAAATAAGCTATTTCTTTGCATAGGTGAAATGATTTTAAACTTATAAATATAATTATCACTACTAATATGTATGCCCACTATTTACCTTTCTAACTCACGCCAACCTCGTGTTTCCTCTGAGCATCTTTTGGATCATCTCATTTGCAATATTCATATCTAAACCTCCTGCTCTTTTTTTGGCTTAACATATTGAATCTGTTGTAAATCTGCCGGATTGCTTGGAAAATCCTTGAAAATTCTTGCCATAAATAATTTCTGCCATATGTCATTACGTGCCTTCTTCAACTAGAGTCGAGAGACCGAGAAGCACTTCTTGCTTTTGGATAATTTCAGTCTGTCTGTCATTTTCTGTTGAGTTTGCCTTATGTTTATGGATTTGTGCCTTGTTGCATCTCATTTTTCATCTCATTTTGTTTTTGTAGATATATTGTAGATAAATGGAAATGTCTCCCCCACCCCCATTCAATAACCAGTGGGGTTTATAAAAATGTTGCACTCAACTGGAACATGCACATAGATGAGCACTTAGTGCATGGGACAAATCTTGAGGAAATCGCCCTACTATTTGTCACTACCTCTCAGCAAAGTGATTTATTTCCCCTACCAGGAGTTTACTTTAAACTTCAGGTCACCAAAAACATTTTGAAAGTGCCTTTGAAAGAACCCCATTAAAAAATTTAATAAACCATTTTTATTTTTAAAAAAGTAGGTGGAACACTACTTCCTCACCATTTGCTAATTATGAGAAATCTTAAATCTCTATCTTTTACTTAATTTCCCAGGTGTAAAAGGCGGATAAGAGCCTATTTTGGACAAATGAAAAATGACTGAAAATATACAACATCAAAGGGCTCCACTGACCATGCCTTTATTTAGAGGTTTATAATAACAATCACCTCGTTGTGTGTGATAGATTTCGTCCTCCCTGACCAATTAATCTGCCACTGTGGTTGAGAGTAAACTGAATTATCACAGTAAAATATATCAAAGTAATGGAGTTTTTTTTTTTTTTTTTTTTTCAATGCGTTAAAAAATAGCAATGCCAAACCAAATGCCCATTCAAACAAGAAACTTAAATCAACTTTCACTTATTTTACTAATTAATGTGCATGTTGGTTAACTGTAATTAATTAAAATAAAACAGTAAACAGTGTTGCAATTAAATAAATCCTCAAATTTTAAAGCTATTACAGATGTATCCTTTTTAGGACCTCTTTAGGGAATATACTGTGACAAATGTCATGCTTAATAATTTAAGAAAAAAATGCTGTTCTTTTTTCCCACATACTGAATGCTACTTCAAATTCTGGGTCACTAGCATTTAGTTCTGAATGCTGGCTCGCTTACAAAGAAATGCCCTTTGAAATCTTTTCCAATAATATGATTTCTTTACTAGGGAAATAAAAAAATATATCACAGTTTATGAAACTGTAATTTATGGCCCCTATATGACATGGACCATTCGCAAGAATAATTGTTTGCATAACTAATATTATACCATCATTTCTGATCCAGAGCCATTGTATTTGCAAACACACTACTCGTCTAGCAATGAAGTGTGCACACTGAGAAGGAACCATACTCTTTAATTTCATGGCTCCTTAACTTTCCTACAGTTAATTTTACTTGTGCCTCACCATATTCCCACCTATTGTGTGCAATTTCTCAAGAAATTATGGGAGGTTCGGGATAGTGGAATTTAAAGTCAACAAGTAAATCTGCTGAAGCACACAAGAATGCTGGATGCATAATGCATTTAAAAGACAACACGTTTATGTGAGTTTTTAAAGAAATTCTCAAAAGAATGACATTCATTTAGAAGCCACTCTTATTAAATGCATAAAAAGAATGAAGTAAAACTTAATTGCCATGAAAGAGGAAGAAAAACGATCTATTTAAATTCTGGGCAGATGTTTTCAGTTTGGGTTTTAAGCCTGCGTTTTGGGTTTAATGCAGTGACCACTTTCATCCTTCAATGGATTTAAAATTCCCTCCAGATTGCTTAATCTATTTGTGATTATTTCAATGCAAACAAAAACAAAAGGCACAATGGCAGAGTACACTTTTACAGGCCACGAATAATGAAACCCCAAACACCCAGAGCTTTTATAGAGTAACAAATAAACTCTCAGAGGCCAGAAAGGAGAATAATAGGCCAGTAAAGAAAGTGTATTGAAGAGAAAATGCAATAATGGCAGACTCACACACCTATTGTATATTTAACACATCTTGAAATTCCAATACAGTGTAAGGCTGAGTTAAAAATATGCTTGAGAAATAAAGCCATTCATATGAATGATTTTAAAAATGGAAAATAAAGAAAAATATAAGTCCTCATAGAAAATGAGCAAAATGATTGTATAAAGTAAATATCACAATAATGCACACAAATAAATACACATGGTAATTAAATGTGTCTCCTAAAAAATAAGATAAACTATTGATCTGTGTTTTAACAAAAGCAATATTTTTTTGAACTGCTTTTTTTTTTTGTACCAAGTATGTAACAATACCAATTATTTTCAAAATAGACATGACATGCCTATGGAATATTTAAACAAATGCAAACAAATTCATGAAATGAAAATATTTTTCATAACATTTTTTTTTTCCGTCTCCAATTACTAATTACCAATGTCATTTTCCATGTAAAATCCCTTTGTCATCCATCCATCTATGGGAAAAACTAAATAATTTTAACACAAAATAAACAGCTGGGTGTTGACCTGCACAAATGAGGTAATGAGTATAAAATAATAAACAAGTTTAATTTGTCTGAAACAGTTGGAGCCATGAGAACACTTTCCCCCATATAGTAAAGATAATGATGAAGAAATTAAACCTCTGTTTATGACTGTTCATGGCTGGGGTTCAGGGACTCATGTGAAGATTAGTTCTGCCATGTACAAGCAAATTTCAGCCAACACCTGGTTGACTCTGTGAGGAGGTTTAGACAATAGAAAGAGCGTTCAACAAGATGATGACCCAAACATACTTCCAAATCAACACAGAAATAGTTACAAAACACAAAATCAGTGTTTTTCAAAGACTATCTCAATCTCTGGATTGGAAATGAAAACGTGTCATCTGATGGAAGTGGGAAGTTTACACTTAAAAACCTAAACTACTATAATCCCTCTACAAGACTATCTAACCTTGTTAGACATTACATAAAAATACTCTGTGCTTTTTCAAACTACTTAAAAAGATTGTGTTGGGGGAAAAAAGCTATAACAATGAAACTATAAAAGCTGTTACAGACTCTAAACATAAAACTATATAATGCTCCTGTATATTTAAGCTCAAAATGTCACTTATTGCATGTTATTTTTTTATATGATCATTTTTGCTCATTTTCATAACGTCCTCCATAAATATCGGTGCCCTTCATGAAGAAGTACAGGAAATTATTGATAGTAGACCATCCTTTTTTTCCCCCTGTGCATAGTCAGAAATCCTACATATCCTATTTTACACATTGCTAAAATGTAGCAGGTTCACCACACACACACACATATATATATATATAAGAATATATATATATATATATATATATATATATATATATATATATATAACATGAGAGGGAAAGCTATATTAGTCCATGCTTCTACTGCTGAAAAATGTACTCTTGAAGGTAATCTGCATTCCTCAAAGGGCCCATGTCAAAAGAAGAGGGATAAATAGACTGGATCATATCACCAGACTGCAAATTCCTTGTACCTTCAAATAGGTCAGTGAGAGGAACATGTTCTCAAAGAAGAAGCAATGGTTAGATAGGGCTACATACTGTACTGCTATGCTATATTCTCAAGCATATGGTAATCTGTACATTGTGAATGGAGAAAGTGAGACACTAAAATGATGCTACACAACTAGTTAAAGCAGCTAAGAGCTAATAAGGATTTTTGTTTTGGACAAAATCTCCACTGTTAGGTTAATAATACTTTGTGTATTTTATTTTCAATAAATTCATAGCCTGATACGGAATAAAGGGAATATAACATGCATGGTGATTAAAGTCTCTTTATCTTGTCTTTTGTGTTTTGTGATTTTTTCACATCTAAAAGAATGTAGATCTATCACCCCGTAGATAAAGTAGATAAAATCTCAAAGTCCACTATCACATTTCCCATGGCAAATAAAGACATGTACATGACATTTAGAATTGATAAACCCAGCATTGATATTGAGCCCGAAAAAAAAGGCTTGCAGTGTATTTTAGTTCACACGCTATTAAGTCAGTGCTATCAAACCCAAGTTGATAAAAAAAAAAAAACAGGCAGTAAAATAACTGCTTGTGTAACAAGATTTTTTTTGGAATTTCTAGTGGCAAACAGTCATTTAATTAGACTGGAAGTTTAGTTAGTTTTTTTTTTATTATTATTCAATACTTGTGCAATCATTATTGTTGTGTAGACTTGCGAGTTGTACCTGATATTTTCTAATACATTTTAGTTGGCTCTATTTCCCAAAATATAAACAAACCTTTAGCCAAATTTAAACCAATACAACACTGACCAGACAGTTATTTGTGAGTGCCACACATTGCTTTTTTTGGCTTCATAGTGTATGCTTCACAATCCCATTGCACACCTCTAGTCTCAACCAGTTGCCCTGTCAATCTTGTCTGGCTTTTAAAAATAAATAAATAAATAAATAGTGTGCCTCCTATTCATATTCGTATTTGCATCAATTTAAAACATTATCAATTCATCCCATGTAATATATTCATATTTCGTACATTCCTAGTATGTACACAGTATATTCAATGACCCAAATAACAAATGTCAGTGACCAAGCATATTGTGAGTAAAGAAAATGCATTCAGTGAATTAGCCGTAAGAGTTGCAGTAGGCCTTTAATGGATTTTTAGCATTTTAGATGTCTATACTCTTTTCTGTAGTACATTACTAATGTCATATATCAATACATTGCTGTTATTACTATGTCAATTTTATTATTATGTCAACACTTTTGCTGCATTACAAAAAAAAGGCTATATTATGAACATGGATCTTTTTGGCCTTTTAGACTATAAGGAATTTCAGCAAAGCTGAGAGCATACACAAAACTGAAGTGCCGTTTCTTCAGTTCAGCAGTAGCAAAGATATTTTTACACACTGTTCAAAACCACATACTTTATGTACATTACATGAGAAAATCATTTTGAATCACCTCAGATAATATAAATAATGCAAAAATGGCTGAAAATAATAGTATAGCACCTTTAACGAATTCCTGTCAGAACTCATGCTGCAAGCACTTGTGCTCAGAAGAACCGACCTCAACATGAAAAAGTGCAATGGAACAGTAATTCAATTCAGAATTCCCATTTAGGAACTCGAATGGAAACATCCACCTAGCCCACTGTTTCTGAAATTAACATACCTGACATCACAACAACAAGGTAGCACACATTCATCAGTAAGCATATTTCCCTCATTTTACCATATTACAGCATATAATTTTATACCTGATAAGACTTGATTTTACTTGATATGTAGCTTTTGTGTAGCAAAAATTTTGTTTTAATGGCTTTGTTTTGATTTGTAAAGCAATTCCATTGATTTAAGGCCAGTTTTCCTAACACAAGAGGCAGCTGTGGCTCAGGTGGTAAAGCGGGTTGTCCACTAATTATAGGGTTGGTGGTTCGATTCAAGGCCTACATGGGCATCCATGTTTTCCAAGACAAAGCACTGGAAAGTGTTCAGAACAAATGAAAATCCCCATGGAACTCTCCAGGTTCTGCCTACAATGGAGTGTAGCATCTGCACAACTATGTCATATGGCTGCACTGCATTCTGGAACTTGGAGCCCCTTGTTTGCTTTCTTGACTTGTTCAACACTGGATTTCTCATTAATATGACATAAAATAAATTAATGTGAGAGAAATGAAAAGAAGAAAAGTGAGAAAAAAGCTCTTGCCCTTTTGTTGAGGAGCTAACAGTGAAACCTGACCTTTTTCCCTTATGTTTTTCCCTTATGTTTGTCAACTGCACTAGCAATGTCCCTGTGTGACATCATCATAGTAGACAAGCACTAACTTCTTATCAAAATAACAAAAATACAGCATTAATTAACAGATTAGCACCAGAATCACTAAGTACATTGTAATCATATATAATGTGTGTAAGGGCAGAATATTCCTTTAAACACCCGTTGGTGTATGCATACTTACATTCTCCAATCATTTAAACATTTGCTATTCGTTATATTAATAGTATGAACTATTTACTGAATGACTCCTAGTAATTACTAAATAATCCCCTTTTAAGTGAATGGCAGAATTAAAAAAAAAAACATGATCATAAGAGGTTATGACTCTTTAGACATGGGGTGTCAATTTCAAGTCCTGTGTGGCCACATCCCTGCACAGATCAGTGTTTTCCCTCTTCTAATCCTGGCTAATTAGCTGATAACTTGAATCAGGTGTGCTAAATGAGGTCGAATTCTAAACACGGCAGTGGTGTGTCCCTCCTGGGCTAGCAACGGATATACATCCACGTCTACGTGCCCAGCTCTAATAGCACAACATTTTGGCACTAAATCATTTGAAAGTGCATTTTAGAAAGTGCATTGTTAAACAATAAGCACATATCAGTCATCATTTTCACCCATTGGCTTCATATATTAGAGGCAATCACTACATCCCCATGATAAACAAAGGGGAGGGTTCAGTAAATTAAGCAAAGGAGAGGAAGAGAAACAAAAGGATAATTAAGTCTATGAAGGTTATAGAGTCAAGACTTCAATTATTTAAATAGATCATACATTTGAATATATTTATGACATTCTTATTTCAAGTACCACCTTGTTTGGTTATTCCACTTTTTCAGGAACTATTATGAAAACTTTTATAACAATTCTGTATTCATAATGTATTATAAGTGCATTTATAACAATTTATACCAAAGAACTGTTGAATTTTCCATTCTAATTAGGAAGAAGGTGTTGATTTAATTGGCTACAACAGCATATGTGACACATTTTAATAACGCACTCATTCTATTGCACCGTCCTTTCTTCAAGAACAACAGGTTTGCAATCTGTAACTGCACGGGTGCTTGTATGCTGGATGTTCCACATAAATGTGTTTCTGTGTGAAGTTCATTTAACATGTTTGGAAGGAGTCTCCAGTGTTAGGGATTTGCAACCGTCAGAGATAAAGCTGTAACTTCATGTTTTCCAACATGGAAAAGTATTGAGGACTGGGGACTTTGTGGTTTCTCTGTAACATAAGTTGTGTTTTTCTTGTTTGTTTTATTAACTTCAAGCAAGCGGAAATAAAAGAGCCAAGTGGGATCAAACAATTATAGCAAAAAAAAATAAAAAATTTACAGGAACTAAATTGTTTTGGGGACAATCCACAAACATATGAACATAACAACTATAAAAACATTACAACTATACATGAATGAAATACATGTTATCTAGTATATTTTTTTAAATGTCAGAGAAGGCAAAAAGCTGTAGAATAAGAACAATTAAACACGCCAGGATTTGCTGTTATTTAAGCAATATCACACAATTAAGAGTGCAGTTATACAGAATATCAGCACTGCTATGTTATGATGGCTGAGTGTTTTAGCTAATCACAACCAAGCCAATATTCAGTATGGCACAGCTACAAGTGTGATATTGCTTTTACACATCAGTTCTAAAAACATTAAATTAATATTGAGTAAGTTTCCAACACAATATGGCCAAATGTTCTGTTTATTTTTGAATTAGTTCATTTTTATATTAATAATGGTATGTTAATATATTAATAATTAATAATAATACATTATTAATCAAGTTTATTTTCAGAAATAGATTCCTAAGAACTCACTGTATAGCTCACGATGATTTGTACATTCCCATAAAATTGGTGGTCTTTCTTCCTTTCCATTTTCATCTGACAAGCTTTCATATTTTAAACCAAAAGTTTCTAAATTTCTAAAAAGTATAATTTGCCATGTCTGCTGTTAATGTCAGTAAATCTACTGTAGTAACCGTTTCAAACCAGGAAGTGGAATTTTACTTGGCAAACACAGATGAGTGCGGTGGTACACATAATGAAATAGGAAATATATTCACTCTTGGAACACCACTAGACCAATCAAATTAGTCTACCAGAATTAATTGTTGTATAAAGGAAAATAGTTACATCGGGTTGGTAACCATAATTCCATTGTATGTTAGACCACATCACACAGTCACTGACAACTTTCATTTCCTATGACAATACACCCCATCAGGTTTTACAGTGGGTTAAAAAAGTATGCTTGCCCACTAACAAAGAAATGATCAGTCTATAATTTTAATGGTAGGTTTATTGGAACAGTGAGAGACAGAGTAATAACAAAAAAATCCAGAAAAACGCATGTCAAAAATGTTATAAATTGATTTTCATTTTAATGAGGGAAATAAGTATTTGACCCCTCTGCAAAACATGACTTAGTACTTGGTAATGACTTAGTAATTACTTTTCATTTTCAATGCCCTGGCTGAGGGAAGGAGGTTCTCACCCAAGATTTGACGGTACATGGTCCCGTCCATTGTCCCTTTGATGCGGTGAAGTATTCCTGTCCCCTTAGCAGAAAAACACCCCCAAAGCATAATGTTTCCACTTACATTCTGGAAGAAAACCTGATGGAGTCTGCAAAAGACCTGAGACTGGGATGGAGATTTGTCTTCCAACAAGACAATGATCCAAAATATAAAGCAAAATCTACAATGGAATGGTTCACAAATAAACATATCCAGGTGTTAGAATGGCCAAGTCAAAGTCCAGACCTGAATCCAATCGAGAATCTGTGGAAAGAACTGAAAACTGCTGTTCACAAACGCTCTCCATCCAACCTCACTGAGCTCGAGCTGTTTTGCAAGGAGGAATGGGCAAAAATTTCAGACTCTCGATGTGCAAATCTGATAGAGACATACTCCAAGCGACTTACAGCTGTAATCGCAGCAAAAGGTGGCGCTACAAAGTATTAACTTAAGGGGGCTGAATAATTTTGCTCGCCCAATTTTTCGTTTTTTTATTTGTTGAAAAAGTTTGAAATATCCAATATATTTGGTTCCACTTCATGATTGTGTCCCACCTGTTGTTGATTCTTCACAAAAAATTACAGTTTTATATCTTTATGTTTGAGGCCTGAAATGTGGCAAAAGGTCGAACAGTTCAAGGGGGCCGAATACTTTGGCATGGCACTGTATCTAGCGGTTTTCACCTTGTAAGCATATTTGGCTGAGGAAAACCTTTTATATATATATATATATCCATCCATCCGTCCATCTTCAACCGCTTACTCCTTTTCAGGGTCACGGGGAACCTGGAGCATATCCCAGGAAGCATCGGGCACAAGGCGGGGTTCACCCTGGACAGGGTGCCAGTTATATATATATATACAGTGCCTTGCGAAAGTATTCGGCCCGCTTGAACTGTTCGACCTTTTGCCACGTTTCAGGCCTCAAACATAAAGATATAAAACTG